>CM059308.1:3446086-3681086 GCA_030340665.1 Neosalanx taihuensis
ACTTTTACGCGTCTCCATAAATCCCAAATAACCGTTATGTCCTCTCAAAAGTAAATCCGTTTTAGTGATGTGTTTGTATATTCCTGTGAGGTGGTGTGAGATCGTGTGGCATTCATGAAGTCAAAGTGTGTTCAGTCTGTTGTTAACTCGGGTTACTCTTTGGCTCCGGGTGGGATAGGAAGGAAGAGCGTCACGAGAGGGAAAAAGCTGGCTTGGTGCTCCAGAGGACTGTGATTCCAGAGCTTTGAGACAGATTTCGTCTGGCCTATACACTTATTAAAGTCAAATTCTGCCTCTTTTTATGCCTTTGTTACCGTTCCTACCAAATCAGGAGCTGGTAGGAATGTGATAGTCAGCAAACATCAATCAGTTTTGCAAGATAGTGTGATAAGTCTGCATACGCTTGAATAAACTCAGACGTTCTTTCATCTTCGTCTTTAAGTGTGCGTACTGAACATGCGCGTTCTTGCATATTTTTTGGTTGCTTTTTTTAATGCATTTCCATCAAACGCGTGCTTGAATTCCCAAAGCAGACATGAAAACACTCAACTGCACCAACAACAACCTTCTAATGACCACGTGGAGCTCTGGCCAAGCTGGAGATAACTTTGTTCTTTTACTTAACGCGGCTGTTCCAATCCCTGCAGAAACTTTACTGCACACTAGACTTCTGCAGAAAACCTAGGATGATGACCATGCCGTTTGTTGTGTCTTACTCGGGCGTTTTTTACTCTGATCTGAAGGAAAATGTCCAGCTTTTCGTTTTTCCGCCAACTCCTGTCGGTCCAGTCAGTGGAAGGCTCCGTTCTGCAGGGGCGAGGCCTTTGTAACGGTTGATTTAATGTTCCTTACGTTTCCTGATGGCCTCAGACAATTGCTGTTGACTCAACTTCTTATTGTTTAAGGTTTCCTGTTTTCAATTAGCCTGCTTCAGTTTTTCTTCATTTTTCAGCAACCATGGATTATTATATTTCTTTTCTCTTTGTTTCAGGAGAATACAACTTCGGATAAACACACCAAAAAAATCCGTTCCATTTCATATTAACAGGTGAGGACACACGATTTCCCTCCCACATTGTCCGTTATAACCAACAGTTCCAGAATATACATGTATTATTGTGTTTCCTGACAATGGAACTCTCTGCCAACTCTTGGCTCAGATTTGGACAGTCATTCCAATACACAACTGAACCCTGACCCCTAGCTCGCTTCAGCTGCAAATAGCAGATCACCTTGAAAAAGCCATCCTCCTTCCTGTCCAGCGTGTCACAAACACTCTGCAAGGTGATTGGACGATGACCCAGAGGACAGTAATGACAGGCTTATCTGCTCTTGTGGATGACCTTACTGTCTCAGGCAGGTAGAGTGCCGGGTCTCTGCTGGGGGGGGGGGGGGGGGGGGGGGGGGGTTAGACCAGCTGTGTGCAACTGAAGGTCAAACAGATAACTACTGTAAGTAGTGGAACAACAATGCTGACAGACAGATGGACACAGACAGACAGACGGACCTACAGATGGACCTACATACAGACAGACACAGAGAGACGTACAGGCAGACACAAACAGACCTACAGATGGACCTACATCCTACATACAAACAGACAGACAGACCTACAGACAGACAGACCTACAGACAGACCTACAGACCTACAGACAGACAGACCTACAGACAGACACAGACAGACCTACAGACAGACAGACACAAACAGACAGACAGACAGGTCATGTGTTGCTGCTGAGTGGACTACAGAGAAGGAAACCACCAGGGAAAAGCTGGATGCTGTGTCAACATAGATGCTTGACTCAAGGGTACAGAGTCATCCACAAACACAAGGAGTGTGGGTGTGTGAGAGTGTGTGTGTGAGAGAGAGATGGTTTGTGTGCGAAAGAAAGCGTGTGTGTGAGTGTGTGTGTGTATGTGTGTATGTGTGTGTGTGTGTGTGTATAAGTGTATGCATGTGTGTGTGTGTATGTATGTGTGTGTGTGTGTGTATAAGTATATGTGTATCTATATATGTGTGTGTGTGTGTATAAGGAGGATATGCAGGGTGGAGCCTTGTCCCTCTAGATGTGCTATTGTCCTCTGGGCTCTTTGTGGTCCTGTGGTAATTATGAGCAGCGTTTGTTGTGAAAGCGATGGCCGGCGATTATTGTGCTTGTTTAAGATGAGACGGCCAGACAAAGCTCTTCCTACCTCAGAGCCAAAACACAACAAGCAGCGCTAAGCTGCCAAATGTGTTTGTTATGGTTGTAATGTCTATATCACGTCACATGAGGGCGCGTCGTGTTGAACCAACAACATTTAGCTGTGATCTTGGGACAGAAAATGAAAGTTTAAAAGTATTTTCTTTTATATGTATATGAACTGATAGATTGAGCGTGGTAAACTTGTTGATATTGTTTGTGTTGTTTTTTTTTCATCTTGCTGTGCTTTCAGTGGTGTTGGTATTGAGGGTGTTGGGGGTGGCGGGGGGGGATTGGTGGGGTTGGAGGGGTGAAGGTAGGGGTGGAAGTGAGAGAGAGGGGGGGTGCTTTGGAACTTGGTGAGAAAGTTTGTGTTAAGTTCCCATTTCCACCCATTGTGTGTGGAGCTGGCATGGTTCCACACGCACTAACCTCTTTCTCCCAGCCCCTGTGAGCTGTAGAGGGGTGCCGGAAGCACCTCTCAGCCTCGGGAGGCCTTCTCCCTCACCCGCACCCTCACCCAACCTCCCCTTCACCCCTCACTCCAGCTCTCGTCTGAGTTAACACCGCTGGCGCCCCAGAACAACATGTATGTGTAGCAGTATCCTCCTGGAGGGTGCTATGTAGGAAATCACTCTGAGATAAAAAGAAAAGTATAAACACCGTATAAGTACCGTTCCTGTATCAGAATTCACATGGGTCTCCCAGACTGATAGCTCTCTCTCCCTTTAGCTTTCCCCTCTCTCTCTCTCTCTCTCTCTCTCTCTCTCTCTCTCTCTCTCTCTCTCTGTCTGTCCTCACCTGCAGCAATGCCAGGCGACATGTCTTAGCGACAGGCCCACACTGGTTATCCCCCCACCCCCACCCTCCCCTCTGGTGCCAGTGGAACAAGCCGGTCAGGGAGTCTCACGCCTGCTGTGGTCGAGGTATCCGGCCTGGGCCTGGAGGAACAACAAACACAGCCTGGCCGTGCCGGAGTCCAAGGGGACAGCATGTGGATGGAACACACCGGATCAGGTGACGACCGGAGGACAGATGGGAGAGAGGGATGAAGGAGGGATGAGGGAGGGATGAGGGAGGGATGAGGGAGTCAAGAGGCCAGTGTGGAAAGAGCGTGTGTGAGGATGAAAAGTTATCCGACTTCACAAGGTATGTGACGTGTGTGGCTCGCTCCAAGAACACACATCCGACACACAGCAACGCACAGGCATGCACTCCATTCTCACACCTATGAATCGGGCCTAGTAATCATAATGTTGCGCGTTTGAATTCCGGTCCTGCCAACATGAGGTTGTGTCCGTGGGCAAGGTACTTCACTGTACTTGCCTCAGGGGGGGAATGTACTTTACTGTACTTTCAGTAAGTTGCTCTGGATAAGAGCCTCTGCTAAATGACTATATGTAAATGCATGAGTATTGAGAGGAGGGCCGGGAGGAGGGTGAGAAAGTTTTCACAGCTCCCCCCCCCCCCCCCCCCCCCCCCCTCTCTGCTCCCTACCTCCAGTCTGCCAGTGTTGTTGACCCCTAGCACTATCTCACTACACAACACAAGCACAGCTATCAGAGAGGCCTGGCTGTCCCTCCTCCCTCCTTCCCTTCGCACTGAAAACTTTGTCTTCCTGTCAGAATGTGATATATTGACGCTTTCCTCAGATGGATTTGGCAGAACGATAAGTTTGTGGAGTTGGGAGTGACGTCCAACAACTCACATTTTCGGTAAACACGGGTTCTTTCGGCATTTCGAGAACAACGAAAAGGCAATGACTATTAAGAGATGTTATTCTTATTATTTATACTGTTTAAATGTCATGTAATTGATCTACATAATGTAGCTGTGCTGGTTTTTTCAACTCTTGACGAGGACCAACATTTTTTATGACATACCACCGAGAAGACACAAACGTAAACATAAACACACACAACGTATGAAGTATCCATTGCTATTAAAAGCACAGCTCATGTTAGCACTGGGCAACAGCCAGATAAAGTATAGCTCTCTTGCCTCATTAATATCCCAATTTAGATAAAATGATTACTAGAATAGAATGGTGTTCCCACCGGGATTAAACACACATTAAGGAAAAGGGTGTGGATCTGAATCCAGCCAAATTGTCTAGAATATTGCTGCAGGACAGGAAGTTGAATAACACCTCAAAGTAAACAGAGATGCTCTTAGGAGGCCGCAGCAGAGCCAACGATTCAGCGACTCTGAGAGACCCGACAGAGAGCTAAAGATGACAAGATACCATGACCGAGAGAGAGAGAGAGAGAGAGAGAGGGGCAGGTGATATGTGTGAACTGGGCTTGACAGAGAACGGGAAGTGAAGCAGCAGGCCCTGATATTTGGACAGGAAGTGAGGGGAAGTGCGAGGCAGGAATCACCCAGCGGGCCCTGAGTGGGAAGAGACAGGAAGGCTTTAGGCAGGGGCTCCTGTCCTGTCTGCTGGGGTGTCTGGCCTCTGGCCCCCTTGGCCTCCAGCCCCTGAGCCCCCAAGCCCCATAGCCCCCAGGCCGCTGTACGAGCCGGGGGGGAAAACATCTGTACAGGGTGGAGGGACACAAGCTACACAGCATATGTGTCTGAGACCAAAGCAACGCTGGGAAAAACCCAACTGTGACAACGAAACAAAACATTTGGAATCCTTACATCATCTTTCAGATTTCTGTATTTCTGTTTCTTGTTTTCCGTATCATTGGCCAGCGTCCTGGGTGAATTCAGACAACTTCAAGATGCCTTCTGTAACACTCCCCTCACAGACAAATGAAGTGAAAGTAGAACGCAGTGACGAGAGAGGAGACATAGAGGTGACAGAACAACGACATAACTTACTGCAAGTCTAACAACTTAGCAACAGTGAATTCTGGGAGTTGGGCCATTGGGTGTGGTGTGGTTGTTCTTTTAATAAATTGTGAGCTCTCCATGTTAGTGAGTTATTTCTCAACTTAAAACTGTTTTTTGTAGTCGTAGTCTTTCACATGCGCTGGAGAGCCAAGAGAAACACAGAGGTGATAGAAATCACAGATTAACACGGCACTTGGACAAATCCGTTTTCCTCAAGAGTTTGAATACTCGACACATTTCGAGATTTGAGTAAAAAAAATAAAATAAATAAGAGTGAATGGGATGGTGAGGGGGTGGGGGTGGAGGTGGGGGTTATTCAAACTCCAGAGGGTTTCTCACTTTCTGGTCCTGACTGACAAAAATCTGCTTCCACTTGACGGCCTTCGACAAGTAAGTCAAACTAACCGCAACCCTACAAACAAAACATTTGTTGAGAATGTTCACTAGTTTACATGATAGCATCCTGTGTGAGGATTCTCCACACCATCTTTCTCATTCAACCGTCTGTTTGTCCCTCAGCCTTTCCTCAGAGGACCCTTTCCCCATTGTTAGGGACCAAACAAGACACATGTTGTTATTTCCCTCCTTGAAGGAGTTACTTAGTCCTCTCTCTCTCTCTTCCTCCCCCAGGTGGCCTGCAGCAGGACTTCCCACCTGCGGCTCCACCACGACCAAGAAACCACAGCCCCTGGCAGCACGGGAGGGGAACCCTGTACGCCCAGAGCTGCTGAGTGGTCAGTTTGACGTCTCAAGGGTCTGTGCTGTGTGGACAAGCAAGAAATCAGAGAGAGAGGGAGAGAGAGAGCGACAGAGGAACATAAAGGATAGAGAGAGGGAAATAGAGGATGAGAAAGGGAGAGAGAGGCAGAGTGAGGGAGGGAGAGAGGGAGAGTGAAGGAGAAAAAAAGAGAGGGCCTGAGGCGAGCGTGCACTGTCCTTTTGAAGAGAGCCAGGATGTGCCCCTATTGTTTTCAGGGTCATCTCTCTTTTCCTTTGAGGACTCCTGGCGAAAGGCCTTCAAGGCCGAATGTCTTCACCCAACACCACGTAACCTTCCACACATTTCTATCTTGTCAGCTAGTCCCCCTCCCCCATCCCACCCCCAACCTTCTGAGAAAATTTGGAAAATCAGCAAAAAATTTCAAGAACAAAGGTATGCTTGCAGCAAGTTGTGTGTAAGTAAATGTAGCTAACTTGTACGTGTGTGTGTGTGTGTGTGTACGTATGAGACACAAGGAAAAACTGAGATATTGTGTGTTAGTAGAACCATGGCGACACAATTGGAGCTGAGAGATTATAGAAATACTTCCAAGAGAAAACAAACAAAAGTATTCTCAGGTAACGTTGTGTAAACAATGCCATGCAGGGTTACAAGCCCATATACTTTCATAGCAACCAACCTCTCTACCCACTCTGAAGACATGGCAGTAGCAATATGTGACCGAAAAGCAACGTCACCCCATTGGTTGAAGCGGGGAAAAAGTGGGCGGGAAAACACCTATGCAACTACAAACGTTGTTCATTAACTCGACCTTGGTTAAAACGACCGTGTTGCGCACACACCTCTTTTCAACCTTTGCACAACGTGCTTCCATTTTACAACGCAGGCAAAACAAACCTACAGCAATGCTGCTGGAGATGATCACCAAGGAAGACATGCTTCAGTAGAACCAAAGGTCTGCACCAACACGCCACTGTGACTGGGTAAGAAGATAGAGATTTGACTTTTGTCAGACTTTAGGATGATGTGACTTGACTTCTATGACAACAGTACATCCTTCTTCCTGGCATATGGAGTGCCTCTGGGCTTTGTAGTTCAGCCATCTGAACTACGATTCTGTTCTGTCTCAAGCTAATATCCATATATACAAATATCTGTACAACAGGTCGGTTGATACGACTGGCCCTTCCAGTTTTGCCTTCATGTTGATGTTCTTAGCCGTGCTGTTGTGAGCTAAACACAGGCTGCTGTACCAGTCTGTCAGTCTCTGGCTGAGTTTCTCTGGTTGTCAGAGATATTTTGAACCCTCTGCTTTTCCTCCAGGTAGTATGAAGTGAGGTCCACGCTCTCCCAGAGGACTCAGTAAAGGGTAAGTGCCAGATCTTCATTCGTTGCTGTCAAGAGTTCATCCACCAATCCTGATGTCGCTGGATCTTGTTTTGTCTCATGTTTGTTGTTTGATTGGCTTGTTTACTACCTGGTACTGCCGGTCTGGATAGGCTATAGTTAGAAAATGTACTTTGGAGGAAATGTAGAGTCTGATTATGGCAGTGGTGTCAAAGCATGTGACATCGAGGGCCAAGAGGGTGCAGGTTTACACATCAACCAGGTGCAGGCTTTAACGTAACTAGCTTCTCTACTTAGTGAAATCAGGCTGGTGTCGTGCTTGGTTGTTGTGAAAACCTGCACCCTCTCTTGGTCCTCGATGTCCCATGGTTCGACACCACTAGTTCACAGCCTTCCAGTCTGCTCTGTCTGGATGTAGAAACAGCAAATATAATCCTTCTTAAGTAGCCTCACTTCCTGGACCAGCTTCTCTGAAGAGGAAGTTCTCTGTCCCAGGTGTTATTCAAGCCACTCTGTTATGTGTGTATCAGCTCTGTTCAAACATGGCTCGCCGCAAAATCTAGCTCAAATATCAAAGTAACGACAAAAGCTTGTATCTGGGGCTGTGAGGCTGAGTAGGGGGAGGATGTGGTCATCGTAGCAGAGAGGAGAGACAGGAGTTCAGCTGAAGGTTGTCTTTGCAACTAACTTCCTCTCCCCACTTGGTGTAGGATGATGAGGAAGGAGAGGGGGGAGGGAGGAGGAGAGGGGGGAGGGAGGAGGAGAGGGAGGAGGGGTGCATCAAACACCCAGGGTGCTCCCTTCAAAGACAAACTGACTGTAGCTCCCACAGCAGGGGTGTCGCTGGAGAAAAAAACTGGACATGCCTACTGACTGTGAGACTGGCAGGAACTCACAAACAAACACACACACACACTCACTGCTCCTTGCAGTGTCCCAGGCTTCCCAAGTCTCAGGGCCTTGTGTGTTGTTGTGCGACGGCTGTGTGAGCACAGGAAGAGATAAAGCTGGGTCTTCATGGGTTGTTTACGTCAACAACACTGAGCTAAACAGCAGCAGGAGACCTGGAGGCTTGGAGGGGGCCTGGAGGGGGCTTGGAGGGGGCCTGGAGGGGGCTTGGAGGGGGCTTGGAGGGGGCCTGGAGGGGGCTTGGAGGGGGCCTGGAGGGGGCTTGGAGGGGGCTTGGAAGGGGCCTGGAGGGGGCTTGGAGGGGGCCTGGAGGGGGCTTGGAGGGGGCCTGGAGGGGGGCTTGAGGGTGGACACACAGCTTGTCTTCTCTGGCCAACAGCACCCTGCAAGCAGGCAGGCATAAACTAGAGATTTTTATTTATTTATTTTTATTTATAAACAACAAACTCATGAGTTAGAAATTAAGGTTATGGGCAGATGCTAGTTGGTTCACCCTGTTTTAAGTGTAATTAGAAGTATTTTCATGAATCTTGTTGAAAAACTAGATATTCATGCCATCCCTTGTAGATATGGAAATTCGACTTAACGTCCTCATACTGGGGTGTCCCCACTTCCTGTTTGGATGACAAGCTGAGTCCATCAGTCAGGTGATCATCCACGGATGATCCAAGGTTGTCTTGCGCTGGGTCACATGATCATAGAAAAGATCATGTCTCGCTTTGTGTGTCTCTAATGTGTCTTTTGTGTGTGACTCTTATGTGTGTCTCTCTTGGAGCTCTACAGGTTGTTGGGGACCATGAGGGCCTGGTGGTGGGGCCCGTGTGTGGTCCTGTGTTTTTGGGGGCCGGTCAGTGAGACCACCATCATCTCCGTCGGCCCGTGTGCGGTCGACGACGACACGGTACGAGAAGACGCGGCCATGCTCCTTTTCCCTTGTTTCAGCCAATCAGACAAAGGAAGACTACTATCTGTGACTTCCTGTTTGTGGCACACGCTCTTCCTGTTTTTGATACGTTTCTCCTGGGAGTGAGGTGGTGTTAAGGAATCAGCATTGTCTCTAGACTCTCCAATCAAATATTAACTTTAACAGAACAAAAATGCTAAGCTTAGCACACTTTCAACAGTATGAATCAAATTTCATATTACACTATACTGGAGCTGAAATGTGATACTTCAGGAACAACGTTTGATTACTAAGTCCTCCATATCTCTTCAAGGTATCGTTTGACTGCAGTCGGAAAAATCTATCAGAAATCCCAACAGCAATATGGCACAACGTCTCCACCCTGGATCTCTCCCACAACAACCTGGACCTAACTCAACCCCAACATCTCAGCCAACTCTACAGATTCAACCGCTTGGTAGCCCTCAATCTCACAGGCAACTACCTCCCCCTGCTGGAGAGAGGAGCTCTCTGCAGGCTCCGGGCCCTGCAGACCATGGACCTCAGTGGATGCCAGCTAACGTCCGTGCAGTCAGGAGCTCTGAGGTGTCTTCCCAGGTTCCAGAGGCTGATCTTGAGAGACGATCCTCCTCTACTGGGTGCTGACCACGCCTCCAGTAGAGAACCAGACGCTCCCTGGTTTCGTGGAAACCGACGCCATGCTGGGTCGAACGATCGTCTGGCTGGCGGCCGCAGAAGGTTTCGAACCGTGGATCCCCAGGGAAAGGAATGGGAGGAGTTCTCTGAAGGTACGTGTCAGTTTGTTTGAGATCATGTGACAGAAAACAGCTGACCTTTGACCTTGAAGTCTTGACCAGGAAATCCTTGCGTTCTTATCCTCAGGTGAGAACCCTGAGGAACCCAAGCTGTTTCGCAGGAGACTCCTGACAGAACCCTTAGAAGGAACCACAGTGACAGAACCCTTGGAAGGAACCACAGTGAACCCAACCACAAAGAACGGCAAGGATCTGTTGAATCTCTTATCTTACTTTTCTGCTTTAAATCACAGCTGGAGGATTGTGATTGTTCCAGCTATGATCAGGGCACGCTGGATAAACACATCACTCTACTCCAAAGAAAAGCACAACCGTGTGTCATTGTGTTTGGCAAGCTGTCAAAGTCATTTGAGTTTCAGCTGTGAATCAACTCTTATTAATAGTGAAATAGCCACAACCACTTGAGTGTGTTTGTCCAGGAGTGTTCCATTGTAGAAAAAGGTTTCAAAGGTAGTGATCTGGACACTGTTTTCAAAATCAAGATTCGTTTCGACACCCATCTGGAAGTCAGAGAAAATGGTCAGATATTGATGCTACTCTGTGCTGCCTGAGCTCCGCCCACTGTCTTTTGTTTATCTGTAGTATCATCTCTAGTTTCATCCTTTCACCTGATTGAACAATAAACTTGATCACGTGCTGATCTTCCATCTCTGTCCTGTAGACACGGGGGGAGTAAGTCCTCCATCGCAGGGCTGGCAGTACCTGGTGGCTGTCGTGGTGTCTGCTGTCTCCATCTCCATCCTCATCACCGTCCTGGCTAAGTGCCAGATGTTCCAGCGTTACCTGGCCAGCTACAGGCACACACGGCTGAGGGAGGGAGACTCCATCAGCCAGGGAGATCCTGCAGGTCTGGAAGTGGGTTTCTCCATGCAGCAAGGACACGCGCGGAACACGCACTCGGCCGCCGTCCGAGACGACGAGATGGGCGAGCGCGAGGAAGATGACGACGACGATGATGACGGTTTCATAGAGGATAACTACATACAAGCCAGCGAGAGAGAGAGAGCTCAGCGGGCGGCCGAGAAACTCGAGGACACCGAGGATGAGGAAGAGGAGGAGGAGGAGGAGGAAGAGATGGACGAGATTGAATTCACCATTGGCTAGTGGCCAGTGGTGTTGAGAGACAGTCTGAGAGATGGAGGATGGAGGGCCACAGTTTGTTCACTGTTCATGCAGTTCCTCACAGGATATCTTTATCGTGGATTTACAAATAAGTCTTTATATGCACTAAGCCAGGCCTGCTGATTGGTATCAAGCCCTGCAGGTGCGTGATTACGACCCAGCCGTTTGAATCAGGTGCAAGCAGAGGAAAATAGAATGTGAGGGCCAGAGTGGCCCCTAGGAGCCGGGTGGAGATATTGATGAGGAAGGTTTAACCATTGTGGTGCTGGTGGCTGTTGATTTCAGGTTTAAGCAGATTTTTCTAGAAAACGTTTTTTTTTTTTTTTGCTAACGAAAATCCTTAATTAATCAAGAGTTAGTTTGTTTTACTCAGTTTGTTTTTCAGCAACAATCAAATTAAGATTCTGTCCAGTTCTGCACTCCATTTGTTACAGCTTTTTCACATATACATATATAGGCCTTTGTATATCAAATAAAATCTGTTGATTTGATTTTCTCATTGTTCGTGTACCAGAGCAAATATTTACAATTTTACACGGAACAAACGTGTGTAACCCGTGGACAGATTATGAGGCGGATATAGAGATCAAAAAAACATTTCAGCCCCGATTGACATTGAAACACGCTCTAAAGGTGTTGTGCCTAATTCTGACTCCCTGACAGTTTCCACTCCCCTAGTGAACACATGGCTGAGCATGAAGGACTGAAGCACGGCGCCGCTGCCTGGAAGATGGAAGCGGTGTCTCCTCTCTTCAATGGCGTGTTTTTAGGGAATTTTATAAAGTTACAAGACCCTTTATCCAACAGTTCAGCCATTCGATACACCAGGATGTCCGCTTCTGCCGTATTTATATCAGACCTCAAAGGAAAGGTGAGTTTCGAGCAAATAATCTACACAGATGAGAAAGTTTCAGTGTTGCGCGTCTATGGCGCAGCTCAGCTGCTGAAGAATGACACGCTCATTTGTGCGCTTTGTTCAATTAGTCATAACTCGCAACTTTAAATTTAGGCTTCCTACACGTGATGGTCGTAGTATAATGTCACTGATAACGCTATCATAATGCTGTTATGAATAGAAACAAAACTATACTTAGTTATACAGCCCAGGTGCAGCATTCACTGGATAGTTCAAACACTGGATAGTTTGAACAGATAGTTCAAACTGGATAGTTCACCCTTTCTTCCAGATTGCGCCTTCTCTGTAAAGTCTAAATTGTCATATATTAAACACTAAATTATCATATGTTAGACTTTTATTAACCTGTCTGCTCTTTTCTAGTAAAGGTTACAGAGGGGGGCCTACAAATTGTATTAAGCTATTATTTTCTTCCAATAGTATAATTTGTATCCCCACCCCTAACATGCAGAGGGTTTCATGACATCCGTTATTTACACAAATAACCGACATTCATCTCTTGAATTCAATTTAAAAAATATATATTTATAAACTGAGTATCTGTCTCCCCTTCCGTTTGATTGTGATAGCAGGAGGAAATCTTTCACTTTCTGTTTCAAGTGGCTTGTGCGCGCTCCCGCCGAGGGGGTGTCCGTTCATGAAAGGGGTGTTTCTGACGGCACAACATCTGCTTCCATCTCTGTGCGTGGCAGTTAGGCGGTCGGAAAAAAATGACAGATTTCATTATTTTGCATGAATTTTCTGCAACTTTTTTTAGTTTTTACCTAGCTGAAAACTATAATGTGAGCAAATGAAAAGGTCCCGTGAGCTTATCAGTGACAAGACAGGAGCCTTTGCTCTTTATTCAATCTTATCTGCCTTAAGTCCATGGGTCGTCTCAGTTCATGCTATGTTATGACGGAAATTACGTGGCATTGTACTTTGACTGCAACTGGGAACGCATGTGAGCAGTAAGTCTGAATCCTAACAAATAACGATAAAATAATCATGATTAAAGTAACTAATAGTATTTCATTTTTCTTTCTAGACAAAAACATCAAATGGTCAGTGTGTTATTAATATAATTGTTACTGTAACCTACTCTACTTTCATATCTTCTTTTAACTTTAGTCTCTGTTCTTAAGTACTTTATGTCAAATATGGCTGTTATTTACCATGAAAGGTAGAACATCATTCCTCATGTTTTGTAGGTCCAGTCACTTCTCAGAGACTGAAGAAAAATAATCAGTTTTAATATTGCAAAGGTCACTGGTAGTTATATTTACACTATCCTGAACAACCCTCGTATCTTTTTTGTTGTTGTATATTTACATTTACATAGTACTATTTGTTTCTTTAGTTGACAGCTCTTATCTACATACACAATCTATGTCTTTATATTTCTCTCTTTCTCCATCTTTTTCTCCCCTTAATGTTGCTCTACATTCTAAGCTCTGTTTGCTGAGATCTCTGAGTGAGACACTGGGATGGAGCCCAGAGGACCCCAGGGGCGGCAATCTAACCGTCACTCCCAGAGACCCAAACCCACCGAGGACTTCCACCGTCCCACTCCCCAGTGTGGTGGATACCACCCACCAGCTGACCCGAGAGAAAGGGACCGGCTGTGGCCTCACCTGGACCCCCGATACAGAGCTCACATCACCAGCCCCCCACCCAGACCAGAGTACCCCCCCCTCTACAGCCCTGAGACCAGAGCTGCATACAGCCATGACAGACCAGAACAAACACCCCCTATATATCAATCCAGGTTTGTTTCTTAAATCTAAATTTGTTTACGTGGATTATCTGTGAATGAGTTTATGATTCTCTTGAAGGATCCGTTGTTTTTAGTTGGTGTGTTTGCTACTTTTGATTCTAGGCACGGCTACGATCATCCACCCCAAGGCTCCTGGAACTGCAGAGAGGACTACAACTACAGAGAAGACTACAACCACTATGGTCCTAGTTATTACCCAGGGTTTTATGAATATCCAGGTACAAAGTCACAGCGGTCTTCCTATCAGTGAACGCGAGCTAGAAATCAAGGTCCGTTGATGAGCTTGATTTGATTGTTGTATCATTTCATGTAGACGCAGGTCAATGGACTTCCCAGGAGTCTAAGAGGGCCGACCTGTACCATGACTGGAGGTACAAGCAGGAGCATGCTGGGAGGGCACCTGTAGAACAGTACAGGTGAGCGTCACCTCCGGATCCTTCTACACTGTCTCTACACCAGCGGGGAAATCCATCGATGAAACACAACAAAGGACTGTTACATTTGTGTCGATCATCAGTCAGACAGCTGTACTTGTTTAGATTTCTCTCAGGGACTCCTCGCTAAGTCCAAAGAGTTCATCACATCAGATCTTTACAATGGCTTCCTATCTGTCAGTGTTTTATAAATCACTGCATGGTTTAAGGACAAAGTTCACTTCTTGATTGAACACGTTCTCTTTGAGACTTTTTTGTTGGTGAACTCAGATTTAGATTGATTGAAATATGTTTAAGTTTATATTGCCCTTTGTTGCTTTAACTTTTTGTCTTGACGTCTCTTATGTCTGATGGAAAACATCTCCCTTAGGTATGACCAGGGGAGAGATGGTTTCCAGCGTGATTTCAGCAGACACAGGGTGGATCAAGCTGAGGCGAAAAGTGACAATTATGGAGAGGTGAATGCAACAGTGGCTCCATACCTTCTATGATTGAACCAATATGTTCCTGTTATTGGTTATAAAACAAAGTTAATCAGCCGCCTAGCTGTCGCATAACCTGCACATGAAAACTTACCCTTCAGTCCTCTGTCTCTGTCCCTCTAGGCTTCCTATTGCGACCCTGGGACACTGTTTAGCTCCAAAACCTCAGGACTGTCCTCCAGTAGTTTTGAACTGAGTCAGTACATCAACGGCACCGGGACAAGCGACTCGGTCGAGATGACATCGCACGCAGGTAAAACATACGGATGTTTGTCGCCGACATCTCGTCCTGCCTGGAAGAATTCGTTGCGGGTAGCTGGGGCGACATCCCATGAGGGCGTTAGTAAGGATGATGATGAACCATGAGGAAGACCAACCCTCCGTGTTCTCTCTCCCAAGAGCGTGCGGTAGAGGCCCAGGTGGCTGCCCCTCTGAAATACCCCCTGCCTCATGCGGTGGTCAGCTTTGGGCCGGCTGGCCAGCTGATTCGGGTCAGCCCAGGGCTGGTGATGCAGGGAGATCCAGGTCTGCTTGAGATCCACAGCCTCGAGGTTTGCTCATCTTCCTCTGTGGTTCTGGAAATGCGAATCAGGTTTGCGTTGAAGTTTCTGGATTTGACATGATTGGCTGTTTACAGGTCATTCTAGGGGAAACAGCAGAACAACAGGAAATGAGAGATTTCCCTGGACCCCTGGCCAGGTAGAGACACTAAACATACACTATTTACCCCCTAAAACACCGTCAGCCATTACTTATTTATTTTTTTATGCCTCCATCTTTTATAAAAGCACAGACATTTACAAAATTGCATGGTCCACGCATCCATTTGTCGAGTCGTTTTTTTTTGACCAATAACAAACGCCACGGTCATTTCCAGGGAGGACCTTCACAAAGTGGACGCCATCTCATTCGCCCTGCAGAGGGCAGAAGGCTGCATGAGAGATGAAAACATCCAAGACAGAGAGTCTGCGGCACTACTGTGGAATTCACTGATTCTACTATGCAGACAGAATGGAGTAAGTGACACGAAATCTCCGTTCCCCATTTCTCCACACAAATCCAGCGCACCTGTTAGAATATCGCCATGGCGCTCAGCAAAAGCATTACAACAATTGTCTTTATTCATATTTTATGGAAGTGAGTCAGTGATATGTTGTGAATCTTAAAAGCCATTGAATACTTAATAGTGGGATATGAATGACATTATACATTGAAATAAATTCACATTCATCACTATCTATCCCTATCAATTCATGATCACTATCATTTCACTATATTATTGGTTGCAATATTTCAACTAACCTACATTTTTAGGCTTCTTTTTCTTCTTCCAGAAACCTGAATTTTCAAAACCTTGACTTTTGGATCTGACTTTTTTCTCACATTGAAATATACTGTACATTCATATGTGAATTCAGTGTTGTCTAAATGTATATATATTTTTTTTATAAATCCCTGATTTGCTTCCACAATATTGACATGGACCTCAGCGCATCGTTGGGTCAGACATGGCAGAACTGCTCATGCAGAACTGTCCAGGAGGCAGCAGACCAGATCCTCCCTCTCTGATTGATCTAAGAGAGGATCCCAGTCCAGACACCGAGGTGCTGGAGGGGCGGGACCTAATGACAGGACACGGGCCCGCCTCTTTTCCGGAAGATACACAGCAGGCACTGGAGGGCTACACCAAACTCCTCTTGGCTGGCAGGAAGAAGGTAACAAACTCTGACCTCCTTATTGGCTACTGGGACTTGTCAATCAAATAAACTCTTCCAACCCCACCCCCCCACCCCCCCCAGGATAGAATTACAACTTGGTATGAAATTATATTCCTTGAGCGAAAGGGGATTTATTTTGGGGCTCAGATTATGTAGCTATATTAAATTAAACTACTGGAATGTGAAGAAAAGCTAACAGCTTTCCAGAAAACAAATGAATCTGAGATGAGCTCTTTTTTTTATATGCAAGTGCTTTCTATTTTAGCGTGTTTGACAGGTGTAAACACGTTGACGCTCTGGGAGCCAGTGAACCCCTCTCAGCTGTTTGGGATTGTTGACGCGTATTACATACACCTGTCCATTCCTCTCCCCGCTCCAGACAAGCCTGGGATTTAGAGGATGATTTGGTAGAAGGGCGTCTTCTTGCTCTACCTTGACCTTTTGTGCTGTTTCTCGTCCCCTGTGGTTTTCCCCAGGAAGCTGTAGAAGCAGCTATGAAGTCTGGTCTGTGGGGCCATGCTCTGTTCCTGGCCAGCAAGATGGACAACAGATCTTACACCACCGTGTTGACTAGGTTAGAACGGCCATATTGCCCTTGCAGTTCGCTTATTCCTATATCAGTCAATGAAAACAAATTGGTCTTCATAAAGGTTCAACTTGATATAGGTATGATTATAAAATGTGTTTCTTATTAGTTTGAATACATTCGTATGATAACATCCCATAGTCAGCACTATGCACCCCCCCCCACCTCCCCCCCATGTTCAATTTTGATTGACAGTGATTTTCTTAAATAAGACAAGGAGGAAAGCCCGCCTCACTGAAGGTGATTGGTTGGAAAAGGGGGCCGGTACTTAATTGGCTGGAAAGTCACTCCAAGAACTAGAAATGAACATGTACTGGTACTGATCTGTGTTCCTAAGGAACTCTCAGAGCATCACATTAGGTGACTTATATATAGTAGACTCACCCTATGTATCATTTGTACCATACGGAAGACACCTTTTTGTGAAAGCCAAAGAACAGGTGTTGCGTGGAAAATAATTCTGCCTTGTCTCTAGTCGGTCAAATCTATTAATAGCAAAGCTGTTTTCACTGTCACAACAGGTGTGTCATGTTTTCCAAAGGTCACTTTTCTCTGTGTGAAACTCAGTTATGAGAGAACATACACGTTTTTACTTTATTTTGAGTAGAAATGGGATTTGGCCCTTCCAGAGTTTGCATTGTTGCATGTAGTGTGCATATCAGTTAGATTAATAACTTCTCCTGTGCATTGAACTGGCTACGGCATCTTTGCACTTTTGTACGGTTGCATCTGAAATCAGTGTATCTTCGTCTAAGCAAAGAATCGTGTCAACACAGCCAAAAAAGCACAATTCCTCATATTCTGCAAATTACCACTGTGTAGGATGTCCTGCCAGTACGATATTCTGATATGTTTGGTTAGTCATGTGGCACAGCGGTTAAGGCGTTGGCCTCGTGATCGGAAAGTTTGCCAGTTCAATTCCCAGCTGTGGCTATGTGACGTTGTGTCCTTGGGCAAGGCACTTCACCCTACTTGCCTCAAGGGGGAATATCCCTGTACGTGCTATAAGTCGCTCTGTATAAGAGCGTCTGCTAAAATGACTAAATTTAAATGCACTGCGTTAGAACGCATAGTCAAATGAAATTCTAGAATATAAAAGAAAACTAAGAAGGTATGGGTATATGGCCACATCAGCAAAGGTCAGGTCCTGAGGACTTCTTGGAAATTAGGTGTCTTTCCAGCTTCATTTGGACCTCTCAGCAGTATGTGTTTGGGCAGGCACAACACGTGGCATTCACACTGGACAGAGATGGAGGGTGGAGGGAGTGGAAGAGGTGGGGGGCATGACTCAGGTCCCTGGGTTCAGCTGGGCCCATTATAGTATTCATGTAGTCGTATATTCATGTCATTTGAGTCTGTGGGATATATTTATCTGTCTTTTTGTGAGTTGTGAATTTCACTGTGTGTTTCTGTGTGTGTGTGCGTGCGTGTGTGTGTGGAGGTTTACAGGCCAGCTAGCAATTAGCGATCCTCTCCAGACACTCTTTCAGCTGCTCTCTAGGAGGATCCCGGCTGTTTCTACAGTAATAAAAAAATAATTATAATGTTTTCAGTCAAATCGTTTGCCTGATTGCCATAAAAATACATACAGGAATGACTAATTTATGGTTGTATGACTATGATCTTAAAATATGAGTTTGTGTTTGTTTCTAGTGTTTTGGAAATGACCAATGGGGAGATTGGAAGCCACATTTGGCCATAATGTTGTCCAATGAAACGGAGGATGTTGCAATGCACCAGAAATCCATAATGACCTTAGGCGACACACTCTGTAACTCCCCCTGTGATCCAGCACACACACACACACACACACACACACATCAGAGCATCATTGAAGGTATATTTCACTGTGATTATAAAACAAAGGGATGGTTCTCAGGTTATGTCTGGCCTCTTTTCCAGCCTCTCGAGGTCTTTTACATGCAGCACATGTGTGCTACCTGGCCGCTGGTGCACCTTTTGGCGTGTTCACATCCAGGACAGACAAGCTGGTTCTTCTCAGCAGCAGCCACAGGTACCCCCCCCCCCAACCCCCCACCCCCAACCCCCCCCCCCCAACCCCCCTCACATCCAAGTTCTAAATAAGTAAAGCACAAGTCAGGTAGCTGCATGCATATGTATGGATGCTGACAATTTCATGTTTATTCCCTTCAGCCTCCCGTTCTTGCAGTTTTGCACTAATCAGGCCATTCAATGTACGGAGTTGTTTGAATATTGCCAGAGACTTGGTGATAAATCCTTCTCTATCCCCTCCTTCCAGGTGATTTACATAAATTTTTTGGGGGACTGTTTTAACTATTCTGCCTTGATTTTTAACAAAGCAAAGTGTTGGCAGAAAGTTGCCTGTTGTTGTAATCACTTTTGAAGTTTCTAACTTTTAACATGGTGTATTCTTAGGAAACAATATATATATATATGTTTGTTCCTTAACTTTTTGGAGCAGGATATTAAGAGTTAAAATACAGCTTAGTAGTTCTGGGTGTTCTACAGGAAGTCACCCAATGGTGTACAATAATGGACAAGGTTGATGTGTCGCATGTGCTTGTGTTGTATTGTCAGGCATACAAGTTCCTGTATGCGTGTCGCCTGCTAGACTGTGGGCTTGTGTCCCAGGCTTTCCATTACTGTGAAGTGGTGGGCGGAGCTTTGGTCCCACAGCATGAGCCCAACCCTGTGCTTCTGTGGGAAGTTATTAAGGTAACAGGCCACATGTCTCGCCGATTTCCAAGTATTCCTACACACTCCCCTTTGGCATCGTTCAGATCTCGTTCTCTTCCACATGGTCTGCCCGGTCTGGTGTTTGTGAGTGTGACCTCATCTGTTTGTGTGCCTCAGCATTTCTTGTCTGCTTCAGCTGGCAGAGCGACTGGGCAACTGGGAGAGCGGGCTCAGAGCAGCATCTGGCATCAGGCCTGATCCAGACCCTGAATGGCTACAGCAGCTGCGACTCAGGCACCAGGGGATACAGGTGACCATGTTCATCAAGACATTGTCCCCCATGTTCCCATGTCTCCAGAGCCACATGGTGGTCTCGGGGGGTGGGGGGTGTGTGGGGGGGGGGGGTGCTTTTACACTATCAATTTTTTTTAACTCTTATGTGGATTCTGCTACGATCTTTAAAATGTCAGAGGGTTCTGAATGCCGAATAACGTTCGTCAGTTCGGTCTGTTCCCAGATCATATTTATCTTTAACTCGATTAAGTTGCAGTGTCGAACCACAAGGTGAATTGTTTGGAGAAATAGGCTCTTGCTATTATTATTATCATTGCATCTCACCTCAACCCACACAGAACATTCCAGAACAGCTTTTGCTCTAAACATAATGTATTTACATTTACATTACATTTATTCATTTTGCAGACGCTTTTATCCAAAGCGACTTACAAGAGAGAGCTTTTACAAAGAGCAGCGGTCATTGAGCATAGCGACGTGATAGATCCCAAATACAGTCGGTTTTTTAGATCGTGAATCATACATCATGAGAACCAATAAGTGCCAAGGGAAGAACTATAAATGCATAACACAACAATTGTGACCATAAAGCAAGAGATACAACACTGGAAAGTCACCATATGGGGACCAACAGATTGATCTAAAGCACTCTAGATAATGTGAAATTATGTATTTGAATGTGAATGTATTTGAATGTGAATTAGAATGTGAATGTATTTGCTCAGATGAGGTTCAGTGGTTGTAGTACGCCTCACCAACCCCCTACTGAAGATTGCTCATTGGCCTACGAGGAGAACACAGTTCATTCAGGTAATGCTCAAGTTCTCTCCACATTTTTCTTAACCGGGCTCCTTGTGGCCCCAGACTGACTTCCAGGGGAGTCGGTTCCTCATGCCTCAGAGCATCAGAATCATCTGGTGCTCATGGAAACATGACCCTCTTCCTTATCCTCTACAGCTGGGGTGGGCAATCCTGGTCCTCGAGGGCCACTGTCCTGACGGTTTTAGATGTTTCCCTGCTCCAGCACTCCTGATTCTAATGAATGGGTCTTTATCAAGCTCTGTGGAAGCCTGATGATTAGTATCAGGTGTGCTGGAGCAGGGAAACATCTAAAACCTTCAGGACAGCAGCCCCCGAGGACCAGGAATGCCCACGCCTGCTCTACAGCTGCTAGGGTGCAGGGAAGATACTTTAACTGGAGTGTCTGGGCTTTTATTGAACTTTGTTTTTCTATTTTTTTTCTTTACCTTTGCTGCAGGGTCAGAAGTGGATGACTCTGTCAGTGGGGAAGTGACAGGGGAAAACCTCATCTCCAATGTTGACCTACTTGGCCGCCCTGGAATGGAAATGAAACAGACCCACATACGCCAGGTCTTCCCCTCCCCAGCAGTCATGCCTGAAGTGCAGCCTGCACTGCCCCTTGTAGCTGGGGCTCAAGACTGCACTTCCCACAACACAAGGACTGTTCGCATGCAGTCGGCCCCTCCACAGTCGGCCCCTCTACAGCAGGCCTTTCTACAGCAGGCCCCTCCACAGCAGGCCTTTCTACAGCAGGCCTTTCTACAGCAGGCCCCTCCACAGCAGGCCTTTCTACAGCAGGCCTTTCTACAGCAGGCCCCTCCACAGCTGGCCCCTCCACAGCAGGCCTTTCTACAGCAGGCCCCTCCACAGCAGGCCTTTCTACAGCAGGCCCCTCCACAGCAGGCCTTTCTACAGCAGGCCCCTCCACAGCAGGCCTTTCTACAGCAGGCCCCTCCACAGCTGGCCCCTCCACAACAGGCCCCTCCGCAGCAGGCCTTTCTACAGCAGGCCCCTCCACAGCTGGCCCCTCCACAACAGGCCCCTCCGCAGCAGGCCTTTCTACAGCAGGCCCCTCCACAGCTGGCCCCTCCACAGCTGGCCCCTCCACAGCTGGCCCCTCCACAGCTGGCCCCTCTGCAGCCAGTGTGGTCAGATGGTTCTTGTGGAGTAAATTCAGGTCAGCACATCTTGATTTGAAAAAAAATCATTTATTCCGCAAATCAGTGGAAATAATTTATGAAGATTTATGTCCAAAAATTAAAGGTTAACATGATCATTAAAAAAATAATGTGTTTTTGTGTTTCTGTCCAGGACCTGAAACCTTCTTAGGCGCAAGTGAGGTGAGATATGGAAGATTCAATTATTACTTAATCATGATAGTTCCAATGCCATCTGCCTTAGTAAAAGCAAAAGTCACAGACATGAGATAGAGGTTAAAATACAAACAACCTATAAAAAAGATATATATAAAGAATATTTTATTTGTATTTACTAATATAAATCTAGAGGATGAGTCTAATGCTGTTTCATTGACAATCGAGACATTTCCAGTGTACCATGCTTAATTACAGAGCCAGCATGTGATGGCAGAAATGGACAGTGAGGTGCATGCTGGGATGCCTGTCACAAAGTGTGTCCTTGGACAGCAGACCGTCCCACAAGACAACAAGTCAACAGAATCGGCAGAAGTCCAACCAAAACATGTGGGCGGAGCTTCTACCACATTGACATGACTTGTATCACACGATAGGCTTTAGTGTGAGTTGTCCTCCATTATAACTGTATCCATGTATGCTTCTTTTTATCAGAATGCCCAATCTGGATGGTTTGGCTGGTTCAAATCGCAGTCTAGATGAAGCTAGTGAGATTGACAAATGAGACCGTCTGCATTCCTACAGCGGTAAGCATGTTTGAGCCCAAGTATGTTTTTAGTTATGATGAAAGATGTTTTTTCGAGAGTTTAGAGAGCAAATCTTACTATCTTAAAATGAAATGGAGAACTCTAGGATTTAATTTATTTAAAAGGGATCATATAGATAGTCAAAGTTTGTTTCCAAGGTTAAGTTGTGTCCCTTTTAACTCTCTCATGGTAAATAGATTATCTGTGAACAGTTTATGAAGTGCTGCTTGCCCACTGGCCTCATAAACAAGTTCTAGGTTATACATTTAGTTTGCTGTGATATAATAAGTAAACCTTTCTCGGGATCTCTTCAGTCTCCTCAAGGTTTTTAGCTGTTTATCATTGGCAACAAAGATACATGTACATCAGTAACATTGGACAACCATTGTTCAACAGAGACTATTGTACCATAACCACATAGCAGTAGAAAATATCAATGCTTCAAACTCAATTTTTTTAAATGATGAACCAAAATGTTGTCGATCTTCCATTGAGGTTGACAAAGTTGGGATTATATTATTTTAGTTATCTTAAGTAAAAACATTTTGAAACGGTTGTATTTATTGCAGTAGGTTTTCAGAGATGATGGTCTTATTGAAATAAATGCAAACATAACCAGGGTAATGATTTATTTTAGTAATAAAGGAAGCGCGACCTCAATCGAACGGATACAAAACAAGCAAGAATAGTTTTCCCAAACAAAGAAATGCTTTAAACTCACCACAGAATGTTGCTATTGACAATAAATCATTGTCCTTTCCAGTCACATCAGTTACGAACCCGTGAAAACAGTCAACACAAGGTTCTGTGGTGTTTTTAAGTAACGAAACAGGGCATCTTCAAATTCCTGTCCATTTCTTTTGTAGTCACCGAATTTTGTACCTCATGTGTTCTAATTTTTGTGTATACTTAGGAGTCTCCGCCCACTTCTCTTCCAACCTGCCCCCCGCACATCACCATTGGCTGCCCAGCAATAGTGCCTTATGGACCCTCCTCTACATAACTCAACCCTCTGGTCAGGGATGCATCATAATGATATTTACTGATAGATGAACAGAATGTAATGGATTGGGTGTAATTGAACTGTCCAGCTGTTTGGAATCACGTCTGATACAATCTCTTCAGTGGTAGAAGTGTTTTAGGGCTTTTAATGTGTCAATTCTGACTTGTACAGTGCAGATTCAAATCGCTCTTGGACTTTAACATTCTCTTTTGGCTAAGCTTTTCTTAACGAGCCATCGTACAGTAGCCTATTAGTTGGGCCTTCTTTTATTTTGGATATCCTCCTTCCTACTTGAGTTATTTATATCCCTTCGTGAAGCAAGAGCTCATGGGGAAGGATTTGGAGGTGTGTGTTAGCTGCACATTCAGACGTGGCCTTATGCTTACTCAACACTACACTATACTTTTACATGACACCAACAGGGAGCTTCCTGTCTAGAAGACAATCTGAAAACCCTGCAGAATCATTTCACAGATCCTTATCACAATTCCAAAATATATAATAAATATATAGTAATATAATAGTATATAAAATATCAAGTTTAAGCTAGGTTGTTGTCAAGGACAAAAGTGACTAATGTTTCTAAAAAACAATCATGTTTATAATCCTATCTTGAATTGGCCTAACTAGTCAAAGGAAGATGCAAAAATGTATAGGATTCCCCGCGACCGCTGAAGTGAAGGCTATTACTACTCAAAGTGCGCCCCAACACCCGACCAAGTCTTTTTTAGGAGCACCTTTAACCTTACAATATTTGCAGACCATGTGTTAGGTTACAAAAATACATTTTCCTGAGGGGACCTAACAGGTGAAGTCCAATGGGAAAACTGATCGAAGCCTCTATAGCTTGGAGTTGAGTAAAGGGATTCAAACTTGGTGTACCTGGACGAAGGAGAATGTCAATAGAACCGTTTCCTAAGAGAAACCAATATTTAGGTTTTTAAGTCTTATGAACTTAGTCTTGTGATTTTCTCCAGTCCTTATAGTAGGGCTCACAGCTTAAGCAAACACATGAGAACTGGGGATGAAGACATTTAGGTTTGATGAAATTGGATGATTTGATGAAACTGGTAATCGGCTGACAACAACAGATAATGTGACTAATTGTTCCAGTAATATTTATATACAAAGCAAGTGCATGTTTGACCAAATAGTGCCAAAGTTTTACTCAAAAGTTTACTAGCACCAAATAGTTTTTCTCACGCTGTAATCAGCCTTGTTCACATCTTTATGTGTTTTTAACCAAATAGATCCCAGATTTAGGTTGACAGTCCCTGGCACCAAGAAGTTTGAAAAACGCTGGTCAACATTGTTACCTATAAATCAACTTAGGGCTGGCATTTAACTGTGAACAACATAAAACAAACCATGCCAAG
This sequence comes from Neosalanx taihuensis, assembly GCA_030340665.1. NCBI lineage: Eukaryota > Metazoa > Chordata > Actinopteri > Osmeriformes > Salangidae > Neosalanx > Neosalanx taihuensis. Next base: position 3,470,853 of record CM059308.1, read on the forward strand.
CATTGTGACATTGTTGACAGTGATCTTCCCTCAGGTTTCTGTCTTTATCTTTATCATCTAAAAGATCAAAATGAAAGGTTTCCGAAAACCAGTTCAGCTTCAAACCATTTGACAGAAAGACAGAGAACCTTGAATATCTTATGCCAAAGTTTGTTTAGCGCTATAGAGCATACAAAGTCTGTGTAAGGCATGAGATGGCTGACGTCACGGAGCAGCTGGTGCAAGAGGGAGAGCTGTACAGCATTTGAGACAGACATTTTTAAGGCTATCAGGCTACACATCGAAGTGCCCTAGTTGCCCTATAGCACAATTTGTTCCATGGCAGATACTACAAATCTGAGGAGTGTTTCAAGAACTAGGAGCTCTTGTTCACAGCAGTAGGAACAAATACAGGACAAGTTACTAATTTCTGGTGCGCTGTATACTGAACTAATAATTATATTTTGAATTGTTTGTATTCAAGTGCCATTTTTTACGAATGTTCATAATCATATTTGTTTTGTACTTTTCTTTTCCTTAAATTGCTGCGCAATATAACAAATGCCTTGAGTGTTTCAGTACTGTATCTTTCTATGCTATTGTTCTTTAAGTTGTTTTAGCCCATGGTCTTATACAATCTTTAAGCTCATCTCACGTATAGGGGTGGAGTGTTCAGTGTTGATAAATTCAAATGAAAACCGAAGTGAAATGAAACCTTGTTGAAAAATTCAAGAAGATAAATCCTTGACCAAGCCATAGTGAAATGCCTTTCATGGAGCTCTGAAATAGGGTAGGAATTTCACAATGCGGCTGCTGGCATTTCCATTTACCCTTAGTTTGCAGTTTGATCACACTTGGTGTCCAAGTATGATCCCAAACAGCAGGAAGAGGGGTTTGGAAAAGGCAGATCCAAATCAGTTCTCAGGCTCCAACTGCCATGACATATGCTGTTTGTCGTACCACATTTCACGATCAAATAGGGAATTTCAAGACCAAATCACGCAATTCTCTTTCCTAACAAACCAAAATCTCCTGCTGTTGACTGACACCAGATATGTGCTTTCTAACGTACTACATGTTTATATATTTTCCACTGTATGATACAATGAGTTGTCTTGGCAGGAAAAGAAATGCGGATTCGTTCTTCGACGACATGAGCAGTGCAGTAGTTATAAATTGATAGACTGTTCGACCGAGTGGCCGAGTAACCGGAGCGGATTGTGTTCTATTTGGAACGCCTTCAACTTTTAGATCCGTCATGGCGAACACGGTTCAAGTTAAACGATGTCTCAAATGGGCCAATCAGCTTGTCTCACGGCAGCAGGGGCAGACTAGACAATCGCATGCAATGCACTGAGATGCTGAGACCAACTAGACAATCTGCACTGAATAAAAAAAAAAAAAAAACACACACACAGTTTTGATCACAATCAAAATCAAATATTTTTAATACAATCATGTGTTGCATACATGTTCTCTGACAAAAGCTGTGTCATTCAGTTACACTGAATAAAGTGCAATTGGTTTTAAGTGTGGGATTCATTCACGTCACCGAGTCAAATAAGGCACGTTTCCTAGTTGTCAACAAAGTATACTTTTACCAAGATTGAAATGAACAGTGCTAGATAACGTTGTGTTTACTGAAACATGATAGCATGGCATTCCCCAGGAAAGGATTGTAAACCAATTAGCAATAGAGCTGAAAAAGACCAACAAATAAGTCATACTGGCATAGTACTAAATCAAGTGTCCCTGAGTACTTCAAAGCTCTATCACAAGTTAATGTAAAGTGCTTAAAAGGTCCATTTGATTACCTTCTTAAAGGTTGTAGAAAAAGGCTTGGATTGTACTTTGTAAAACAATACATTTGAGGTCCAAACATCTCTGTTTAACATCTCTGAATAATATGCAATAAAGAAAAGAAATGTGCTTACAAATACTCCAATCATTGTACATGTTTAAATACTAAACATGTTCAAGGTCTATTCTTTTTTTTTTTTACACTGTTTTACCTCCACGTATAGAAATATGCAGTAGATGCTGAATTGTGTACCGGGAGAGAGTAGATGTGTTATATTATTAAATTAAATCAATTCATACTTTTGAGGAACTTGACTGTTATTGAGTTTTGTGTTCCATGTTCTGAAATGAACCAGGAACATTTAGACAGAAAACTAGTTTTAGCATCCAAGCAGTAAAAACATACATCACACTCAGTGTAAATGTACAATATGTGATATTAAGTCATATTGTACGTACAATACTATACATTGTCTCATTACATTGTTTTATATTAAAACTGACCAATGCATATTAAATACGATCAATGCGTATATTGACAGTTATTAAAGATGTACACATCCCCAGGGATTATGAAAATTCTTGGTTTCTAAGATAATTCATTAATCAGTCTTGACATACTGTTCTATAGTGTACAAGCAGTATACTGTTTACTGTCAATACCAGCATTGTCAAATAAATCTCACGCCAAAATAATCATAATTCATCCATATTGCTTAGGTAAATAAATATGAGTTCAATAAATAATATTGAATAATAAAATAAAATAAATAAACACTTGCCATAAATACTAGTGTTATTACTTAATTGTCCACATTAAATACTAAATCTATACAACAAATACCAAGTTGGCTACGATAGCTTAATTATTTTGCAAGAAACTAAGACATACTTCAGCATGTATCTAAACATGTACATAGTTCACCACTGTGTTAATAGGTTTACAATACATAGCTGTCGAAAAGCATATGCTTTCATTCTGATGTTTTGGAGCACTTTGGTCCCGTTCATTCCTGTTTGAGTGGATCAGATGGACTGAAAAGGAACAACGGCTGTAACAACTTGTACCACAACATGGATGCACATCGTGTGCAAAAGTATATTTTGATTTAGAATTAAATATGTTTCCTAATCGTTTACAACCAAAAATACGTTGAGAAAAAAAAAACTAAATGAGATTTCGGAAGAACTGGAAGACCTGGCTTTGTTTGGGTGAAAATTAAGGATGATTTAATGAATTTCAAACCTCTGTAGATGAAAATTAACCCAAAAAACTTAAATGTGCACTCTTTGAGCATAAGCTCCATGAAAATATGATCAATCTGTTCTAGTGTAGTGCATAGATTAGACAAAAAAAACAACAACAGCAACAGTCAAACAAATACATTTGCAGTTATACACAATATCTGCATTCCATACGGATGCTGAGGAAACACATTATTTTAACGATGGCCTTGGCAGAAAGTAAGGTGTATCGATGGTCTTGACCAGCGCTCAGATCTCCTCCTCAGGCATTCTTGGACTTGTGGCTCTGCATGTGCTGCGTGAGCTGGGAAGCACACTGGAAAGACTTGTCACACTCCATGCAGACGAAGATCCGTCCGGCGCACGCTTGCTCTTGGTGACGTTTGAGAGCGGCGGTGCGACTGAAGCTCAAGCTGCAGCCTGTGCAGATGAAGGGCTTCTCTCCGGTGTGGACGCGTTGGTGACGCACCAGGCGTGACGACATGGCGAAGGCCACCCCGCACTCGGGACACTGGTAGGGCCGCACGCCGCTGTGAACCGCCTTGTGCTCCAGGAGATTGGAGGATTTGGTGAAGGACTTGGCACACACGGGGCAGGTGTACGGCCTCAGACCGGCGTGCACCTTCTGGTGCTCGGCCATGCGGCTGGCCACGGCGAACGCCTTGCCGCAGTCGGGGCAGCAGAAAGGCCTCTCGCCGAGGTGAGTGCGCTCGTGTCGCAGCAGCGAGAGCGGCTTGTTGAAGGTCTTGCCGCACTTGGCGCACGGGAACGGCTTGTCGTTGGTGTGCATGTTGCGCTCGTGCTTGCGGAGGTCCGAGGAGCGCACGAAATCCTTGCCGCAGGTGACGCAGACGTATGGCTTCTCGCCCGTGTGCGTGCGGATGTGCTTGCGGTAGTCTGAGGACCAGATGTAGGTTTTGACGCAGAAGGGGCAGTGGTACGGCCTCTCGCCCGTGTGGAGACGTTTGTGCTGCTGCAGGGTGCCTTGGTGAGAGTAGGCCTTGCCACACAGCTCGCAAACGTGAGGCTTCAGACCGCTGTGCGTGTCTAAATGACTCTGGAGGTTACTGGACTTCTTAAAGGCCCAGTTGCAGTGGGTGCACTTGTAAGGCCGGTTCTCCGAGTCTCCTTCCACGCCACGTTTTTTCATCGCTGCGAAAACCAGCGGCACCTTGCCGTCCTCGCAGGTGTCCAACAGAGTGGCGTTTTTGAGAGGGAGGGTTCCGTTGCCTTTCTCACCCCCCTCCTTGTCCCCACCCACATCTGAGGGTGCATCTGTTGTCCCCTTTGGCAGTTTTGGAGGAGTGCAAGCGTATTTGCTTTGCCCGTGACTTTTATTCGAAATGCAGCGGGCGATTTTCTCGCGTACCGTGTCACCATCACACCCCTTCCTTCGACTGACTATGTTTCTTTCAGGTGAAGCAGAACCAGGACCACAGAAAGCATCCGTGCAAAGTCCCTCTTCTTCGGATGCAAGCTCAGCAAACCTCTCCGCAAGAGTCCAAGTAGGCGTCTGGGGGTTTAAATAGATCATCTCAATGTTGCCACTCCTTATGGGGGAGTCATTATAAGACGAGTCCGAATCGCTATCGATTGTGCAAATGTCATTGTCGCCTACATCCTCGGAGGGCAAATGAGGAACATAGTGTGTTTTGCTTATGACATTCTTCCGGATGCTTCTTTTTGAAATGTATTTTTTATCAAGAAACCTTGAGGGTGTTTTGTCAGACATGATCAGTTAAGCAGGAACTGGTGAACGTGAAGGTTTTCCTTCACCAATGGCCAAAACAACAAACAAACACAAAAATACATGAATAATTAATGTTGTGGGCAGCACAGTACGTCAGAATGTTATTCCAGACTAAATTATACAATATACTTTTCACATTTGATTCAAATGATCACATTAATTACACTGTAAGTATAAACAACACCATAAAACAAAAAGTTCACAATTATGACGTAATTAACATGGAGAACTGTGAAATATAATGACATTGCATTCAGAACGTAATGAAGTAATGTGGTTTAGCTTAAAACTAAATGCATTTGGAGTAGTGTATATAAAATATGAATGATATTTATGTTTTACATGAACTATGGTTAAGCCACAAATCTTGATCAGTATTAGGATTTAAAAGAATGTTAAATAAATAAAATACAAAATTCTGCTTTATTAGGGGCAAAAGTTATTTTAGAGTTTCATAATTGAATGCAACTAACAAAATGTGCTATATTAATTGATTTTAAAACAACTAAAATGGCATGATCCAAATTTTTCCTGTATACTTTATGTAAAACATTTAGTAACTCAGCATTTCTTGCTGAAATCAATTTATGCATTTCATGCATGCATATGGACTGAATGCATCGAATGCAATAGCTGTAGCCAACCTAAAGTTGAAATGACCCAAAGCCTTGTTTCATGCATAGGCATTCAGGGGTTGAGATGAATATGTACAGCATGTGGATTACTGTGTTAGGTCAGCCTAGTCTATATCTAGAATGCCACAATGAGGTTCCTTTTGTTTAATTATAACTATTTAACTGAATGTCTCTTACGGTGCTTCCCTTCGGCACTGAATTGGTTCCTCGCCATGTATTTTTCCTGTTTTGGCTAAATGCAACGTTGCTGTGATCAGTGACCGATTATCTTTTCTAAAGATCTCTCTTGAAAATCGTTTAGGCTTAAAGCGTCTGATGAATGAATAAATGTGTCTATACCGAAACTGACAGCAATTGGACAATCGCTTGTTCAACATATTCCTGGAAGGTTATTTTGAAAGCCAGACGTAAGTACATTTTTCTGCGGCTATGGTTCTGGTAGTGAACCTATGACAGCCTGTCTGAAGGAGCAACTGCTTCCAGTTCTGCTTTCTGTACTTATGCCGCTGACACTTCAATTGGTGAATTTTAGACAAAACATCTATAAAAATGCCCCCCAAAAATCTATGGATTCACCTTAAAGCTTTTTGAAAGTTCCGTGGCATCAGTTCTGTCATGCACACATCAGGTCCCCTTACCTTTAGCAGTGTGATGTAGACCGGGTCTGTCTTCCCCGGGACTAAAGCATGCCTCTCTTGCAGGGATACATGTCATCAAGCAGGTGGCTGAACTGGAGGGGCGGAGCTTGGTGTGAGCATGTCTGCTGGGTAACAGCGTGCTTCCAGGCAGCACGCGCTGTCCCTCATGCACTGTCCCCCACGCACTGTCCCCCACGCACTGTCCCCCACTGCACTGTCCCCTACGCACTGTCCCCTACGCACTGTCCCCAACGCACTGTCCCCCACTGCACTGTCCCCCACGCACTGTCCCCCACTGCACTGTCCCCCACGCACTGTCCCCCACTGCACTGTCCTCCACTGCACTGTCCCCCACACACTTTCCCCCACTGCACTGTCCCCCACTGCACTGTCCCCCACTGCACTGTCCCCCAAGCACTGTCCCCAACACACTGTCCCCCACACACAGTCCCCCACTCCACTGTCCCCCACGCACTGTCCCCCACGCACTGTCCCCCACTGCACTGTCCCCCATGCAATGTCCCCCATGCACTGTCCCCCACACACTGTCCCCCACTGCACTGTCCCCCATGCAATGTCCCCCATGCACTGTCCCCCACGCACTGTCCCCCACTGCACTGTCCCCCACTGCACTGTCCCCCACTGCACTGTCCCCCACGCACTGTCCCCCACTGCACTGTCCCCCACTGCACTGTCCCCCACGCAATGTCCCCCATGCACTGTCCCCCACGCACTGTCCCCCACTGCACTGTCCCCCACTGCACTGTCCCCCACGCACTGTCCCCCACGCACTGTCCCCCACTGCACTGTCCCCCACTGCACTGTCCCCCACTGCACTGTCCCCCAGGCACTGTCCTCCACTGCACTGTCCCCCACTGCACTGTCCCCCCCTGCACTGTCCCCCAGGCACTGTCCCCAAGTCTTTACCACTCTCTGTCATCTCAGATCAATCAAGAAATCGATCAATCAATATGTGTTGTGTTGGACTTAAATGTACAGTTTGGAAGACATTAATTCCTCTAAGAAAGATTGCTTAGTGGATTGTTTTGTTGCGTGTCCCCCATGCAATGTCCCCCATGCACTGTCCCCCACGCACTGTCCCCCACTGCACTGTCCCCCACTGCACTGTCCCCCACTGCACTGTCCCCCACGCACTGTCCCCCACTGCACTGTCCCCCACTGCACTGTCCCCCACGCAATGTCCCCCATGCACTGTCCCCCACGCACTGTCCCCCACTGCACTGTCCCCCACTGCACTGTCCCCCACGCACTGTCCCCCACGCACTGTCCCCCACTGCACTGTCCCCCACTGCACTGTCCCCCACTGCACTGTCCCCCACTGCACTGTCCCCCAGGCACTGTCCTCCACTGCACTGTCCCCCACTGCACTGTCCCCCCCTGCACTGTCCCCCAGGCTCTGTCCCCCAGGCACTGTCCCCCAGGCACTGTCCCCAAGTCTTTACCACTCTCTGTCATCTCAGATCAATCAAGAAATCGATCAATCAATATGTGTTGTGTTGGACTTAAATGTACAGTTTGGAAGACATTAATTCCTCTAAGAAAGATTGCTTAGTGGATTGTTTTGTTGCGTGTTTTTAGACTGATTGTCAAATTTTTGCAGTGGCAATCATTTATGATGCCCCCCCCCATTAATAATTATTATGACTAAGATGATTTTTCAGTGGGCTATTTTTGTGTCCCTTACCCACAGGGTGCAATGTGCGATGTGCATGTGGAACGGCAGCACTGGTGTAATGTTAGAGATGCAAACTCAGAGAGGCCTATTGATAAATGTTTTATAAACTATCCTTCACCTTTCTGCATAACCTATTTAATTGTAGTTTTACAAACTGTTTGATAACGATTCCACTGAGTGTGTCTATTTCATGAAACTCTTAACACCGATTCATACAATTTTATATATTCGTTTGGGAGGTGAAGATGATGACTAAAATAAGGACAAACTGATTTTGACAAACTGAAGTTTTAGAACACTTGTTTAGTTAATATATACAGAGGAAGCTATGCAATGATGCTATCATTAATGATATATACATAAATATATTCAAACCCAGTATCAAAATAGGCCAACAAAATGCAACCTGATAAATTCAAAACATAAAACCAAAATCCTTTCAACCATTTTGATCACCTAACAAGGGCTCAAGTCAGTGAGTTCAAGTCAGCACCTCCTACAGTACATTGGAATCTACCTTGCAGAGCCCAGAAGTGAGTTTATCAACATAATACAAGCTCATAAATAGAGATTTATGAACAGAATTCCAATAGTAATTGGATGGCTTTATTATGTTGATAACATTTTTTGAAAAAGTTCACTCACCTGAGGCTGTTAGTTCCCACTAGAAAGTGTGTGTCTGTGGTGTAGATACATAATCTGGCCAACAGGGGGCAGTACATATTTGTCCTTGTTGTGGCCCATGTGTAAGTTCATGTGCTGTTTTTTTTGTGCATACACATGGCAGGGAGCAAGACCAGCTACCTCACAAAGTAGTCAAGTTACTTTATGAATATTAAATATTGTCAGTCGTAACCACGACTTCATTGGCTGGCTCAGGATTGCTGAACGAAACCATTTTGTCAGTAGTCGAAAATAGTTTGTGGAATACATATAAGGATTGTTCTTAGAATCACATTGAGTGACCAAGACTCATATTGCACATATATAGGTATCCTTGTGAGCTATTGCAGGCAACTGTATTCAGAATGACCCTTCATCCATAGATGGAGGATAGATGGGTTAGAGAGTTGTTGGGTTAGGTAGGTAGGTCACGAACAGCCTGCCATGGACAGCCTAGTACATGCTGCCATCGTGTGGTTATGAGATCATTAAGCACTCAAAAGCACAGTGTGTTCTGCACCCATTTGAATTGTTTACTGTAAGTAGACGATTGATAGATATCATGAATTGAGTCAAGAGGCTGATTGGCTGTGGCTCGTTTTAGAAGAAAAACCCTTTTTTGCTGTGGGCCTTTCCTCTTCCTCTTCGTGCCTTCCTCTTCCAAGAGAGAGCACACAAGCCATGTGATGATAATTGTATTTTTTTAAAAAGGGTTAATAATACAATGAAAGGGAATAATATTAGCCTAAATGATCCTTGAAATCCACATTGAAAGATGTTTGGAATTGTCCAAGAATATGTTACAGCCAATCTGTTCTCAGGTCAGGTAAAGTCATACAAGTTCAAATGTCATTGGCTGCTTTGTTGTGTGCTTACATGTTCTTAAAAAGATCATAATTCTATCTGAGTCATGTCAGTATGAGCAGCTGCCTCTAAATAAGTCTACAGTACAAGGAGAACTCTTATGTACAGGATATGCCTGTATTTCATTGGTCAGAGGCACTGAAAGACAATAGCATTGAGGTAAACAATGTGCAGTACTGGTATGTACCACAAGAGGCCAAGATTGCTCCATTTATTTGACTTAGGCCTGCCTGTTATGTCATTTAATTATAGCAAAGCAACCTTTATCTTTGTATCTACTCTGTTTTTTCTCTCGATGACATAGTTGGTGATTATGCCCCGTCAAGTAACGTTAATCTGGACCCTTTTTGCTCTAACCCATCTTTTCTGGGTTGTATCCAATATGAGCATCCCTGAATCAGATTTCCACCTACATCATTTCTGACTTTCCTGGTCATTGGGGTCATTGGGGCTCATTGGGATCATGACAAATGGCCACGACTCACTGTGCCACTGTACAAGGAACCTGGAACTCCGTAATGAAGAGCAGAACTAGGTCATGTTGACGGAAAGAGACTGAATCTAGTTTCACTGCCAGAATAAGGGTGGCATTTAGACAACGTTTGTTTGGTGTTCATGACAGGGTAAAGAAATATCGCTCTGTATAAGAGTGTCTGCTCTACATTTGATATACGATTTAAAAGTCAAGTTATCTTTAATGACACAACCTTTACCCGCATAATCTCTAATCTTCTCTTGCTCGTAATCTTCAGTGTTTACGGTCAAAAGTTGAACTGAAATGTAGCAGCGGTGAAAAGCATATTTAATTGTCAGCATGTTGTTTGGTCAATAAGAAGCTGTCTAAACAAAATCTGCCGTGTGGTCAAGTGATCGCAAGTCATGTGTTCACATCCAAAGCCAAACCAACATGGAAGATTTATTTATTTTTTGTCCTGTATAGAAAATGTGGGAGATTCCTGTTGAGATGAAGAAAAGCAGAGGTCACTGGAATACTGTGTGTTTGTATGTCTTGAAGATCCCAGAGTTCTCCTTGAAACCAGCTGCAAACAAATTGCACGTACACAGGGACACCATTAAACTCCAAAGTTCAAGCCTCCTGATCCACGTTGAATATTTCGTATCGCTTCTCCAAGTAAAGTTCTGGACTCAAGCAGCAGTCTGTATATTGTGACAGGTATAGTGTTTCAAGAGTGTTTCTGTAAACACACAAAACCCATCTGCTTAATGCTGAAAGGAAGCATCAAGTCTTGACTAAAATACGGATTCTCTGAAAAGTGCAAAGTCATTCTTCGTCTGGTTTCGGAGTCATGGAGGCTCTGTCTTAATTGAGAACATATCCTGAGATGGAATTTTCCAGTGTTCCACTGTTGCTGTAGGAATGTGGAAGTTGGGGTACACAGTGAGGCTGCTGCCTTACTGCTAACAGGCCTGTGAACTCAAAACAGTCACCATGGACAACAGCTCAATTCATTTCTTCTAATGGAGGCCTTCCAAATCATCGCCATGGCGATGTAAATGCATATGAACTATACTATATGAACGGGAGCTCTAACCTGTTCAGGGACAATACAGACTTGGACCAATAGACCGGATTTGAGAAAGGACAGGCCTTATGTTTGGGCAATCATTATACCTGTATAGTGTAATAACATGAGCAATCTTGAGCACTTGAAAACATGGAATCTGCTAGATTAAACTCATGTCGCAAAGCCTTTCTCAATGCAGCAACAACAGTAGGTCAACTGTGTGGTCGCAGAAACACCACAGAAGAAATGAAGGACATTGTCCGGAAGGTTATCTGATCGTGGTCCATATCAAACACTGCTGATTGTGTGCCGGCACATCAGCGCATGCATAAGCATGCAGCACAGATCGTCAGAGATGACGGCTTGAGAGTTTGCACAATGCCTACGCGTGACATGGACGCACGGAGGAGACAAGAAGAAATGTCTGGCATTGTCGTCGTGTCGTACTCTCTCCTTGGGGGCGAGTTCCAATACAAGACAAACAACAAGCGTTAGATGGGAGGAACCCATGTTAAATCAGCAGAGAACACACCGTAGCCAAGACGCCACACAGAAGCTTCTCAGAGCCATGCCGTCTATTTAACCGGTGCTTTGTGACGTCATGGATTAACTCTACAAAGGAGTTTGACCTGTTCTGCGGCCTCCTTGCATCACTCGAGGGAGGGTTTCCCAATGCTTCCTTGTTTATATGAAATAATAGAGCTTATGACAATAAAAACACAATAAGTACAATACTGATCATGTGACCTCACAATGCATCCTCTTTGGTCCTACTGAGCTTTAGTAATAGGTTTGTTTTCTCTTTTGCCTTGTTTTTTGGCTCAGAGAATATGCTTCAATCAACCAAGAGCAGACTTGTAGACACTTCTTTAAGGGCCTTGTCTTGATGTTGTTGCACAACGCCTGATCCAAACATGTTTTGATCGTGCAGTTGGAACTGAATGTGGTTCCACTGCTCTGACAACTTGTGAATCTATACTCCCGAGTTTCCAACCCCATAAACAGTGCGTCTTGTCTCTACAAAGTCCAGGGCCTCTTCTCAAATAGATAACAGAAACATGGAGCAGAAGGGGAAGTTGCACATTATGCTACCCCAGCTACTTGTTAGCAACTGAATACATCATCAGTCCAACCCTAGAAGAGAAACACTGACAGAAATGCACAACATCTCATCTGTTGCATCATAATATGTCCTATACATTCCTTCTTTGTACTCTTAGTAACCATCAATGTTGTTTCTTACTAGTCCAATACTTTGATTGCATTTACATTTATTCATTTAGCAGACGCTAATGTATATTTAAAGTTGTATCTTTTTATTGCCTCACTCTTAGTCCTCCAGCCATTGAGAGATCTGAGCATTTGGCTGGGAGGGGGTGTACTTTGGTGACTTCTGTTTGGGGGGTCAAACATGCAAGTGCTTGTAAAAAAAAAAGGGGGGGGGGGTGAGGGGGGGGGGGGTTTGGTGACGAAGTGGGGTCAAAGTGAAACAGGATGAGCTCTTTAAAAGCGACACAAAGAAGTTACTGGAACTGAATCCAGTGGAAAAACACTGGGAACTAAAACCTTTGATCACTTTGTTCAAGTTGTTACGCGAAAAACCCAAACAAACGTTTACATCTGACTCTGTCTTACGTTCTCTACTGGAGCAAGTTTCTTAGTCAGGGAGCAAAAAAAAAAAATTATGTTTCACGTCGGACAACGAAAAGGCGGGGATATGCTGACAAAAAGGAAAGTACAAAACAAATACGCCTGAGAGGGGAACATTTTGTTCTTATGGAGCTATTTGACACCAGGGAGTTTTAGAAAAACAGGATAAGAGAACCCCAATCACCCCTCCCCCGCCCCCCGCTCCCCCCCACCACCACCACTCTCCTCCCCTCCTTGCCCTAGGAGAAGAGGCGGGGCTTTAAGTGCTACTGGTACAAACAGACAGTCAAGGCAGAACAAAACACCGCTGTGCACGTAAAGAAACACTCTTGTTTTCACCTCTTGATTCTGGGAGGGTTCTGGGAGGGTTCTGGGGTTCTTTCATAGACATTTAACCTTTAATGTCTATGGGTTCTTTTACTTTGATTTAACAATGACCTGTGACCTATGACATCACTGGAATTAATCAAATGGTCCTTGCAAACAAACGGGTGCTAAATCTCTTCCTGCCTGTTTGCGTTCAGCTGTAGTTATTAAATAAGATCCGTAGATCCTTAAATCCTTTTATTTGTTTTGGGAAAATTGCAGTACTTGCAGTTATTGGTCAACTTTGTGGAATGGTGTCTTGTTTTTGGCTCTGTTCAGCTACCAAACCTCTTTAAGAGAGTAGAAAGAGGTGGAAGGTTAGCCAGGTTAGTCATAATTGGAGAAATAATGAATGAAGTGGCCGGTGGATTATCGGTGCGGTCCTCGGCACCCAGCAGCAGGGATCTGGAGGTCGAAGGTCAGTCGGTTGTAAACTATTAGGGGAGTCAAATTGAAGACGTTTTCTCTTCCTTGCCCAGGAAAAATCCTCCGGGCAAGGAAGTGGAAAATCACAGGGAACCTGGACTTTTCCTAACCCTATCCCTAAATGCTAACCCCCCTGCCCCCCCCCCCCCCCCCGCCCCCCTCTCTACTGAAAAGGCAGGGTCACACAGGCCGATCAGCTGGACAGGGAATAAGAAAGATAAGGGATGGATTTCCTTTGAGATAGAACCAGGTTAGGTTTGTTGTTTCCACACAAGCAAAACAAGCGTGATACCAGCACAGCTGTGCTCAAAAAACACTGGTGACAAAAAACACTGGTGACAAAAAACACTGGTGACAAAAAACACTGGTGACCCTCTGTTCTCAACGGGGGGTTGAATCAGTCCCAGTCCCTGTCCCCTGTCCCCTGTCCCCTGTTCCCTGTCCCCTGTCCCCTGTCCCCTGTTCCCTGTCCCCTGTTCCCTGTCCCCTGTTCCCTGTCCCCTGTCCCCTGTCCCCTGTCCCCTGTTCCCTGTCCCAGTTCCAGTCCCTGTCCCCTGTCCCCTGTCCCCTGTCCCCTGTTCCCTGTCCCAGTTCCAGTCCCTGTCCACCCCTCCCCCAGTTGTCCTGGGATCTTCCGTCACACTGTGTGACACAGTCATGCTTTCACAGCTGCCCTCGTTCCCAACCAACCGCCTCAGAACGTCACAGTGGTTTTCCCCAAAATGCAGGCAGTGTGACTGTCGTGACTGTCTGTTGTTGACTGTCTGTTGTTGACTGTCTGTTGTTGACAGGCTGTTGTCTTGAGGGATACTGGCCCGTGATTCCAATGTCACCCAGCAAAGTTGCATCGAGCACTTTTTGAAGCATGCGTTTAAAATGAATACGCTTGATTAAGCCAAGGATGGTGTCTCATTTTCTTTGAAACCCAAAGCAGCAGACTTCAATTTAAACCCCCAGAGAGATCTCGTTTACCGTGCGACCTTTTTTTTTACTCCTAAAACCTTCGTAATCAGATTGCGGCTCACATGCCCAACACTGGTCACCTATTTCCTCAAGAAATGTGCGCAGGCCTTCGGAGAAGTAAGGAGACGGATGTAAATATTTGGAGAACGTAATAGTTTCAAACAGGGAGGACTGGTCTCTAAACAGGTCTGTCCGATTCCATCGCTGTACGTGTGTTTGTTGTAAAAAGATCCCAGCTACTGGTATTCAAGAGAACCTCATAATTCACCATTTTACATGATTCTATAGGGGAGCGTGTACATTTGACCTGCTTTCAGTTACATAACAGCTGGTACCCCACCCCCTCCCCCCCCCCCCCCCCCCCTTCTCTTCCACTCAGAAGAACAAGAACAGCTTGTGTGAACTCCGATCGGGGGTTGCCGTGGCAACCACGCTGACGGCTTTCAGTTGTCACGCGTGGCATCAATATTTTCTGTCCCCTCTTCTTCTTGACCTGTTCTTATATTTGTTGTTGTTGGGATTGTTGTTGTGTCCCTCTTCGGCTTGTCATTTTGTTCTTTCAGAACCCTCTGCACACACACATGCACGCACACACAAACACCTCTGTTGTGTTGTTGTGCGTGTGTCTTTTGTGGACCAGGCTAACGTAAAGGCGAGCGTGGTTTGTCGGCCGCGCTGACTAATTGCATTTGGGGCCTAAGCTCTGAGGAGCAGCGGCAATCAAGCATGTGACGTCCACATGATCCTCCTCAAATCGTGCCTCTGTCCTGTCCTCACGGGCATGAGGGGACCTTGTTTAGGGGGGACCACCCTAAAGGGATGGGATCCGTCCAACAGGGTCTCACGTCATCTCCGTCCGTTCATGTCCATCCAACAGGGTCTCACGTCATCTCCGTCCGTTCATGTCCATCCAACAGGGTCTCACGTCATCTCCGTCCGTTCATGTCCATCCAACAGGGTCTCACGTCATCTCCGTCCGTTCATGTCCATCCAACAGGGTCTCACGTCATCTCCGTCCGTTCATGTCCATCCAACAGGGTCTCACGTCATCTCCGTCCGTTCATGTCCATCCAACAGGGTCTCACGTCATCTCCGTCCGTTCATGTCCATCCAACAGGGTCTCACGTCATCTCCGTCCGTTCATGTCCATCCAACAGGGTCTCACGTCATCTCCGTCCGTTCATGTCCATCCAACAGGGTCTTACGTCATCTCCGTCCGTTCATGTCCATCCAACAGGGTCTCACGTCATCTCCGTCCGTTCATGTCCATCCAACAGGGTCTCACGTCATCTCCGTCCGTTCATGTCCATCCAACAGGGTCTCACGTCATCTCCGTCCGTTCATGTCCATCCAACAGGGTCTCACGTCATCTCCGTCCGTTCATGTCCATCCAACAGGGTCTCACGTCCTCTCCGTCCGTTCATGTCCATCCAACAGGGTCTCACCTCTCCTCCGTTCGTTCACACACCGCTACTTCCCCCCTGTTTTCAGTGAAGGGAAACTATCAGGGGCCAAACTGAGCTGTAAACACAGGAGCCCCAGTTTTAGATGTTTGTTCCCTGTTAATGTTCCCTGTTAACGTTCCCCTTCTGCCAGTTTGCTGTGATCCAGGCCTGGAGGTGGGCACGCTCTGTCCTGTTGGCAAAGATCTCCTCAAGATCCTGCCTGAACTTGCAGAAGCAGGAAGCCTGGGTGTAGACTCCATTGCTCAGTCGTTCCCAGTGATTTTTCGCAAACCTGTTTTTTTTTCACAACTGACATTTGAAGTATTGACTAGCATTTGAAGGTTTGGTTAATGAGTGAATTTGAAACTGAGAGACTATGAAACTGCATGGAGAAGTTAAGTCTGGTGTTTATTTCTACACTTGAACTAAGAAAACAGGTGTAACTTTTCAGCGAACCAGTTTGCCTTGTTTCACTGAGATATTTTTTGCATTCATATTTAAACCCTTTGTTTTCCACCAGTAAAAAGGACTGTTCTTCACTAGTCAGATCTAAATGCAAAACAAAACAACAAAAATAATTCCCCAAAAATGATGTTCTAGTACAAAATGTCAGTTTTTTTATTTCAAAAACACAACATTGTTAAAAGTCTTGCATTGACAGAACAAGCAACGGGTACCATTACTGCTTCTAAACAGTAGTTAAAAATCCTTAATCTGATAGAACTGTGACGAATGGTCATGAAGGCACATGCATCGTGAGTTATCTGTGCTGCAGTGACGAGGGATCTAATCAGCACAAACTGGATTAGTGAAAACATTGCAGTATCTTGCTTAGTTATGTTAAACCAATCACAAGACCCGAGTCTACGTTCACAAGAATGAGTCTAAGAAAAAGAACCATCTATAATAAGTAGAAAATAAAACACAATAGCACAATATGTCCGAAACATATGTTGTGGGATGTTGAGAAAGATCAACTTTCAGTAGATTATAAAGGATAGAGATTTTTTTTATGTTAAGGAATGTACAAAATGTGCACAAAAGGAATGAATGACTAACAGTATCCTCCTCTTTAGGTCAAGTAAAACTCTAAAAATGACATAAAAATCCATACATGCTGAAGCCTTACATTATACAGGGGGTCAAAAAAATAACTGGCCAGACAATAATGGGAACATGACACTTCAGAAGGTAGGAGAGAATTTAGCCCAAATTCATGAGCCGTACTCTGTGGGCTCATCGCCCTCCTCGGCCAGCAAACATGTACGTATCAACGCCTCC
The DNA here is from genome assembly GCA_030340665.1 of Neosalanx taihuensis. Classification (NCBI taxonomy): domain Eukaryota; kingdom Metazoa; phylum Chordata; class Actinopteri; order Osmeriformes; family Salangidae; genus Neosalanx; species Neosalanx taihuensis. Next base: position 3,487,780 of record CM059308.1, read on the forward strand.
GTCACGGCGTACGGGTCGCAGTTGGCGGATGGGCGGCGGTCCTCAAAGTAGCCCTTCTTCTCCTGGCCCACAGAGCGAGGTATGCGGATGCTCGCGCCACGGTTGGCGACGCCCGCCGAGAACTCGTGAATGTTGGACGTTTCGTGATGACCGGTCAAACGGCGTGCGTTGTCCAGCCCCCCTTTAGGGTCATACGCCCTAATATGGTAGCTGTGTCTCTTCCCAAGCTTCTCTATTGAATCCTCGATAGCTCTGTATCCAAGGACGACCAAAAGGGTTAACTCATGTTTCAAATCCAAACGTAAAAAGACAGAAATAGACGAATCTAAAAAGAAACACACTCACTTCAATCCTCCCTCTTCCCGCATCTCCTTGGTGCTAAAATTAGTATGGCAGCCGGCACCGTTCCAGTTTCCAGGAATGGGCTTGGGGTCAAACGAAGCGACGACTCCGAAGTCCTCGCACACGCGGTGCAGGATGAAGCGAGCGACCCACAAATGGTCCCCCATGTTGATGCCTTCAGAAGGCCCAACCTGAAACTCCCACTGCAAGGAACCAGGGAACAAAACACACACAAATAAAATGTCAGAAATGTCAAGAGAGGTGCAACAAACTCGTTACGTACCGTGAATAAAATTTAAAAAACACAACGTCGGATCAAATCAGCTACATGAGGCTCGTTAAATCCATCCAATGGGAGAGAGAGAGACTGTTAGAACGGAGTCAACTACACCTACCTGAGCTGGCATGACTTCAGCATTGGTGCCACAGATCTCCACTCCAGCGTAGAGGCAGGCTCTGTAGTGGGCCTCCACGATGTCTCTTCCGTAGGCCTTGTCAGCTCCAACGCCACAATAATAAGGCCCTGTTGCGTAACACATAATTAGGTTTGAGGCACACGAGTCACGTTGACACGGGTTATGCAGCCATCAGCTGGCTTGACTTTTGGTTTGACGTACCCTGGGGTCCAGGGAAGCCGTTGGAGGGCCACCCAAAAGGATGTCCATCCGTCCCCAGGATGGTGTACTCCTGTTCCATACCAAACCATGGGTGTTGGTTTTCCACCATCCTCATTATCTTGTTACAGGACTGACGGAGGTTGGTTTCTGTCAACATGTCATTTAGGTTAGAAACTCTTACGTCAAATGTGCCCAAAACGCCGACCACACTGAGAGATAATTCTAAATTCTTCGGATGGAGAGATTTTTCTCTCACCAGCAGGTTTGCGGTTGTATTTCAGCACTTCGCACAAAACAAGTTTGTTTGGGTCTTTTCTGAATGGATCTCTGAACATGACCACAGGAATCAGGTACATGTCACTGTTGGAGCCCTCTGATTGGTAGGTGCTGGAGCCATCAAAGTTCCACTCAGGTAGATCTGCGAAAGACAATCCATGACTCCCTTTTCTCATCTGTCCACACTGACTGATGTTAATATTATGCAATACTGTCATGGTAAGACCTCTAAATGTAACAAGAGATTGGGCCAATCAGCACCAGAGCTAGAAAAGGAATCCAGGCTTGTGATCATATCATACCTTCAATGGTTTTGGGTTCAGAATCCAAAGTTCTGGTTTTACAACGTAGACCCTCTCCAGATCCATCTATCCAGATGTACATGGCTTGAACCTTGTCACCCTGAGGCAAGTCCATATACTGCTGCTTGACAGCTTTACTCAACTGGGCACTGGATGAAGTAGCCATTTTGACGGAATCTGAAAAGATATTTGCCAAATGCTGAACAGTTCTCATTGGAACCACTTTATCGGCCATTTGGTGCCTTTTTTAAAGGCAAGAGTCGTTTTCTTACACCAGGAAGCGATGATGCAATATGGACACTAAGTTACCAATAGACGTGAAACTAATTATCTAATCTTAACAATGAAAACATCATATCACAACATTGCTTGTTGACGATACATTGTAACACGTATTGACAACGTACAACTGATATTCAATAACATGGTGCCTGGCATATTCTTCCAATCTGTCAATATCTCATCATAAAAGGAGGCAAAATGTTGTGTTTTTTTACTATCAAATGACAGCAAGTTAAATCTAAAAAACAATCAACAAAGAACATAACAGCGATGTAACACATTGTCTATATAATAACCAGCGTTGGTTATTATACAACATATTGCTTCAAATAGTAAACCAGTTTGATATTTACCCAGTGTCAGATCAAGAGGAATAAATGTATAAAAATTGACACAGCTCGTCGTTTTTTCGGAAAGAAGACAGTAGTGTTAATGTCTTCCATTCCCTTTTTCCTTAGAAATAGTCACAAAGGCGGATTTATAAAGTGGGGAGCAGATCCCTCCGTCTCTGATTGGCCAAAAAGAAACGTGATCACTTCGTGTTCAGGTGATGGAGATCTCATGGGAGGGTCCAGGATCACGTTTAACCCCACACTCGAATGTTTATTAAGTCATGAACATGTCTGAAAACTAACAGTGTGAGAAAAACATTACAATAATAAAAAATATTTATATATTTATCTTTAGTTATATTTATATAACTAAATCAGTAGTCTAGGTATAGGCTATATATGGTTTTCAGCAGACAAATGGCGCTGCCTAGTGATGACAAATGGTGGGTTAACATCCAAGAAATTCTGTGTAGAACAGTTTGTTCTAAACTGAAATAAATTACCTTAGTGACCCATATTTCTACCCATGGCCTCGCCATTGCGACGAACATACATATTTAATGTTATAGGATAACATTATGGTATCAAGCAAAACAAATAAATAAAAAATAAAATACACTCCTTACAAAGTCATGTTCCTTTCAAATGTCCCATAAACATGTTGCTGTTCCACTTTACGATCATATTGTTACATCAAACTCATTTTACATTACATTTATTCATATTTTTCCAATCTGTCAATATCTCATCATAAAAGGAGGCATTGATCCATGATAACATTCTTTCCATGTCTATTTGACAGTCTGCTGGCAGCTGTGTACCCAGAACATGAATTAAAGCCTTCAAACAGACCCTGTCAACATGGATTAAATTCACCTGTAGATTATTTAAACCCAATGAGATCCAATTAGTCTGCATCTAACAGGCACCATCAACATCAATCATTCTCACTTGATCCTCATGTATGTTGACAAATAATACAGGATTCACACTTTTGGTACAGATGAAATAGATGACCAACTACCAGATATCCTAAGAGATGTTATCTATTTGTATTTATTTTAATTTTAAGAGATGTAGTCGTGTATTTTAAACACGTTTCTGAAAGTACCGGTGAGATATTAAACAGGTTATCAGTGTAATTACATGCAGCTTGTTCCCACTGTTCTTACTGTTAGTGAACACATGGTTTCTCTCGCTCCCTGTTGGCCAGGTAGACTAACTGTAGTTAGTTAATTAACTATTAAGTCGAGTGAGTTGAACAGTAGGTCTATTACCATACTAAGATTTTTACACTACATTTTTCTTGTGTTAGTAATTACGTGGAAATTTTCTGTGATGTATCGTGGAGGCAGCTGGTCAATAGAAGAGGATTTCTGAAGTGACCTCTGACAGCATCACTCTAAAAGGTAGACAAGACAATTACAAGCCATAGAAACAGGGTTTTACTGTTCTAGATAACATATGTCGCTGTGGCAGATAAGATAGGATCTTGGACAACATTAAACAGATGTTATAAACTGGACAACAGTTTACAGTTTTGAGACAGGTAAAGTCTCACAGATATCGCTGTTTTTTGTTGTTGTTGTTCCTCCTCAGACACTCACAGAGCTCATTATTCTTTAAGTGCTCTTTTGGACGAGTATGACAGTTGTTTCAGTTCCTATGTGGTAACTATGTCTTGTATTTATATAATATTCCTCTCATCTTGTGAAGGGTCGTCAATGTTGACACTTGGTTCTTCTCTTACCCCGTCTAGTTGAACAACGAGGAGCGTGAAGATGAAAACTGTGGGCAGATAGTGACCTCTAGTGGCCACCACACAGCACAGCAGCAGCGGTCATGAGGGAGGTGCCGGTCCTGGGTCAGGCCTGCTGTAGCCATCCGAGGAGAGCTGAGCACGGATGGCACTGGAGGATGTGGCTAGGGGAGGTGCTGTACACATGCAAGACGTAAGTTTGATCGTGGACACGCCTTGTGTGAGTTCTTTAGTGAAGTTTCTGGCCTTTACTGGATCATGGATGTGAATTTGTCTTGTCTTTAGATTCGTTTGATTTACCATTTGAGTTGTTGGCACTGAGGTATCCTGTCCAGGCAGCAGAATAGCTCAGTGTAAACTCTACTGTAAGAAGAAGTCTATCTTAGGTAAAAATCAAGACCTCAGTGGGTATATAGTATGTGTATATATATATATATCTAGAATAAACCAGTTAAATGTATGGATTTTAAACTTTTCCTAATCCCAATTTCATCTATACTTTCATCTATACTTGTTTTCCATACATAGTAAATAAGAACATGCAATGGTTTGTCATTAAAGTTTTGAATGGTTTTAAGGATATTTCTCAATGGAACATTTCTTTAACACTTACAGAAGAACAAACCACTTTGCGCTTCACCCCCCCCACCATGGCCTTAGACTGATCCAGCCTCAGTTCAGGTCAGAGGTCAAAGGTGAAGTAATGCCGATACATTGCAGCTGTCCTCTCTGCCTCTCATCATATCAGCCCATATTAGTCTCACTTTTTGAATGGTTCATGTCTATATATATATATATATATATTTTTTTTTTTTCTCCAGGCATTGGAGAAGATTTGCCAGCAAAGATCCCAGGCATCAGAGATCCAATCCCTCTGTCCATTTAAAGTCTATGTACGTATTTCCATCCGAATATCTGTCTTAAAAATAATACTAATTGGGCCTGCTTACGTGTCTGGAGTTGTGCGACTGACGTTTTCTCTCTTATCTTTCCTCAGTGCTGAGCACCAATCACATTTGAGGTAAGAACCACTACTCAACTCCACAGCTGTTACCGTAGAAACACAGATATCAGGGCCGTAGCTCAATCCACACACTGACTGACTGGCTTGATGTGATTTTTTGTTTAAAATATGACCGTTAATATTTTAAACATGATTCATATTTGATTAATACAATGATGGTGGATGTTGCATGGCTTTGTTGTTGCTGTAGTACTCAAATGCCACAGCCAGATGGCAGCATGACCTCAGACAGTCCTCCAGTCTTAAAGAAAGGCCAGCAAAATAAAGCAGGCTTTTCCCTGGCATCTGTTTTCCAAGCTCTTTCCAGCTCCATAAATCATGACAAACATGGAGCCTTTTTCAATAGAACAAAACACAACATAAACAGACAGAAAAACTCTTTGAGATCAAGTCACATAATGCTGTTTTATATTGGAGAGATCAGAGGTTCTAATAGACTGTTTGCAGTATTTTCGTCTGTTTGCAGTACTCTGTTTGCAGTATTTTCGTCTGTTTGCAGTACTCTGTTTGCAGTATTGTCGTCTGTTTGCAGTACTCTGTTTGCAGTATTTTCGTCTGTTTGCAGTACTCTGTTTGCAGTATTGTCGTCTGTTTGCAGTACTCTGTTTGCAGTATTGTCGTCTGTTTGCAGTACTCTGTTTGCAGTATTGTCGTCTGTTTGCAGTACTCTGTTTGCAGTATTGTCGTCTGTTTGCAGTACTCTGTTTGCAGTACTCTGTTTTCAGTACTCTGTTTTCAGTATTGCCGTCTGTTTGCAGTATTGTCGTCTGTTTGCAGTACTCTGTTTGCAGTACTCTGTTTGCAGTACTCTGTTTTCAGTATTGCCGTCTGTTTGCAGTACTCTGTTTGCAGTATTGTCGTCTGTTTGCAGTACTCTGTTTGCAGTATTGTCGTCTGTTTGCAGTACTCTGTTTGCAGTATTGCCGTCTGTTTGCAGCATTGTCGTCTGTTTGCAGTACTCTGTTTGCAGTATTCTGTTTGCAGTACTCTGTTTGCAGTATTGTCGTCTGGTTGCAGTACTCTGTTTGCAGTACTCTGTTTGCAGTACTCTGTTTGCAGTACTCTGTTTTCAGTATTGCCGTCTGTTTGCAGTATTGTCGTCTGTTTGCAGTACTCTGTTTGCAGTATTGTCGTCTGGTTGCAGTACTCTGTTTGCAGTATTGTCGTCTGGTTGCAGTACTCTGTTTGCAGTATTGTCGTCTGGTTGCAGTACTCTGTTTGCAGTTTACAAACCTTCAGGCAGTGTTTTGCAGTTGAATACATAACAAATGAAGAGAACATTAAGTAGGACAGCTAACTGGAAGCCATGTTTAGAGGTGGTCATTTTCTCCTCAAAAAGAAACAGTAATTGTCTAATTTCTGCTTTAACAAGCACCATAAAAGCCGTACCATCCCATTAATTAAGCATCGCTGAAAAGGCTTACTTTGCACAATAAAATGGTGTCAAATTAGTATTCTGAACGATGCTTAACATATCAGAAAATTAATCTACACAGTACTTTGAATTAAAAGTTTCTTACAGTAAAAACTGGGACAGACCAGCAGAGAATGATATTGTATGTGGTGTGGTTCATTGTAAATGACCTCTTTGTTACCACTGCTGGAAAGCAATTAAAAAAGAAAATTTGAAAATGTTCCTATTCTATAAAAACCTGTCATGGGAGAAAAAAAGGAATAATAAGAAAAAAGAAACCTTGCCCACTCTTTACATAAGTGGCCCAGTGTAATTTATATTGTCCCTCAAAAATGAATTTAGTCCATAAAAAAAGAAAGCTTGCTGGAAGTCAAAAAGAGCTCTGTGGTAATTCCTGGTGACGGAAAATCCTGTTTATGTGCGTTATTGTTACAGAGAAGATGAGCATGTCTGATACCTTGTCAGAGTTACTAATAATGACGGTCGGCTCAGTGTGAATCTGAAGGCAGCCCAAGGCCCTGTTTTTATTATGTATCAGGAAGTTAGTCTTTTCAGGCCTTGATGAATAGCTTTCAAGTGGCACGGCCATTGTTCAGTTTTTGCTCGTTCCTCCACCTTGTGCAAGCAACAGTATTGAAAGCTTAAAAATAAATATTTGTTAATTTCTTTATAACTATTTACTTAACAGCCAGAAATTCAATACCCATGTTACAGAGAATATTTGAGGAAATAATACCATTGTATACTTTTGACCATGCTAAATGTGCTCAGACCCATGATATACGAATACTTCATAATAATATTTTCCATTTTAATTAGTCTTATTCCTTCATCTATTTACTTTCCACAAAACTCCCAGTGAGTACGATGGAAACAATGAAAAGCTTCTTTCAGCTTTGAGGAGATTTTAAATCTGTTTTGAAGTAAACAGCAGTGCTATTAGTGACCGACCATAAGTCATATGGCCAAATTCATGTCATATGAAGTACACAACCCTCAAAGATGAATGATCAAATTACAGATGAATCCAATATTTCCTCACTTCTGTGTGTTTGGTGACTGAGAGGTACTTCACTCCTGGCGTGTTCCTGCAGAGCTGTTAGATGCTGAGCTTCATCTGAGCCGTGTGTCTGTCCAGTCTAACAGCCCTTAAGGCAGCATGCAGCACCCTGGTTCAGCTACACCCATCAGACACACTCTCTCCATCTAAGCTGCTGGACTCAAACTGAAAGACAACAAACGGGAACTTTCCAGGGTTTCAGACCCAGTTTTTCTTCTGGTGCCTCTCTTTTTTAACCCAACGCTGGACAGCTTTGACACAGGTGACTAAGCACTGCCGTGACCCAGAGATACTGGTGGTGTTGTGACTGCAATGGGGACGTATTCAGCACAGGTATAAAGGTATCACTGACTAGGTCTAGTAGGTGTACAACTACAGCTTTCCTGTCTCCTAATGAGAAAGAGCGTCAAATCCAGGGGGGGTAGCTGTACACAGAGCCTGCATACACAGCCATGTTGCTATATTACACTTCTGTGACTGAGGTTAACTCCTATCAGTAGAATGTGAAGGCATCATTTGACTGAAATGTGTCCAGCCAAAGATGAGTTAGTTTAGATTCGTTCCAAGCCGGCAGCATCCAATAGAGAGACCACCGTCATGGCAACAGGGGACCCTAAAGTCGCCTTCACGCTTATCTTCCTGGCTGGTTTGTTGTCTACTGACATATGAAGCACATTTGAATATTAGAGGATGGGGGGGGTGGTGGGGGGTGTGGGGGGGTGGTGGTGCTATCATCTGTCTAGCATCCCTTAAGTACCACAGCACTCGGATGTGGTTGTGGCCCCTGGACCCTGGGAGGGCATCTCTTTCTCACAGCCCTCAGTGGCCAGGTGGCCCTCAGCCATTCCAGCTGTCTGTCGGGTGTCGCCCTAAATCATCGTCACGCCCGGGTTCACAGAGACGATCGCACAGCTTTACATGCTACATTTGATTTTAATCGCGGGGAGAAGACCCTTCCCCCCCCCCCCCCCCCTTCCCCCCATCCCACCCCCTCTTCCAAATCGAGAATATCCAGCGATACTCGTCCGCGTACGCAATTAGCACGGCGAAGCTCCTAATGAGCCTGTTGCGTTGTCGGCAGCGGCGGTGGTGGCGGCAGGGCTGAGCAGGAGGGCTCCAGCAGATGGCTGGATGTTGTCTCACAGGCGCTGTGGTGGAGCGGTGGAATAGGGAGCCTGTGTCAGACGCTTTTCTGTCAGGCCACCGCCAGAAGCCTCCCTCCCTCTCCCTCTCCCCCCTCCCTCCCTCTCCCCCCTCCCTCCCTCCCTCCCCCCTCTGAACAGCCACAGGAGCAGAAGTTAAGAATAGAAGAAGTCTTGTCACATTGCATGTAAACTCGTCTCATGTTTAGAGGGGGGATACATACAAGGGCGCATTTGAAACAAACAACTGCCGCCCCGGCTATGAAATCTGGGATGTTTTTCTTTTTTCCTCTAGTTATTAGTCCCTATTGGTCAGATATACTGTCACATATCTTTGCCTCGTGGGGTTGAGTCTGTCTCCCAACTCGACATGAGCCTTTGTCCCTCTGCTATGGGTTCTTTTTATTAAGCTGATTACATTACAGTCTATGAATGTGCTTTGGGATTATGTGGAATTTGGCAATCTGCTTTGAATTTCAACTTCACTTACAGTAGGGCTGTCAAAACTTCACTCTCTATTCTTCTAGTTACTCGTCAGGAGACGAATATAGATGAAAAACCTGAATAATAATTGAGCACATTTCCAAATCCTTTTTGCAAACCATTTCCATTCAATTGAATTTATTATTAGTTTGAACATCATTTTTAGACATTGAAAATTATATTTTAATCAAAATTTGACTTAATATGTGACCAATCAAACAGCCTTTACTCACTGAGTGGTATTGAGCAGTATCTTTACATCAAGTGTAGAGAGGAACGAACAAATGTGTACCTTGACTGACCGCTACTGAATATCTTACACCATATTAAGGTTAAATTATGGCTGCTACAGACACAGCTGCCTCTAGTCATGACTTAGAACATGTCTCCAAATCAGTTTGACGCTGAGAACAAAAGGAGTTTGGGGCGGCGCCCCCCCCCCCCCCCCCCCCCCTCCAGATGTTGAACTTGATTTGAAAAGAAAAGAGGCGATTGGGGGAATTGGGAGTGGTGGTGGGGGGTTGGGGGGGCTGGGGGAGGACTGGGGAGGGTTGGGAAGGGCTGGGGAGGGCTGGGGAGGGCTGGGGAGGGTTGGGAAGGGTTGGGAAGGGCTGGGGAGGGCTGGGGAGGGCTGGGGAGGGTTGGGAAGGGCTGGGGAGGGCTGGGGAGGGTTGGGAAGGGCTGGGGAGGGCTGGGGAGGGCTGGGAAGGGTTGGGAAGGGCTGGGGAGGACTGGGGAGGGCTGGGGAGGACTGGGGAGGACTGGGGAGGACTGGGGAAGGTTGGGAAGGGGCACATTTAACAGCTACAGCAAAAGAAGCATCAGGAACGTAGCGTCAGGAACGTAGCTGTACGGTGCCGAAAGAGTGACATGGGTAAACTGGGGGCTGGCGTGGAGCGGCCGTGGATGGAGTTCTGCTGTTTGTTTGTCCGATGTTGTTGTTGTTGTTGTTGTGGTTAATGGAACCACTGGTGGGACTGCTCTTAATGTTCACTTGAAATCATGCTCAGCTGTCAGCTCAGTTGGATGGTTCAGACGTGTATCTGTCTCTGCAATGCTGTTACTGAACTGGACTGCTTGGCATGTTGTATCCACTGTGCTCTCCATTGACTTCAACATTGATGGCAAATATGTAGGATTCAGTGCCTTTACTGTGCACTGAAGTAATGGGGTTTTCTGTTTATTGTTTATATGTTATCTTAGTATTTTTTCCTTTTTTTGTAAGACCCAGACAATAGGGAGCCTGTTACTGAATGAAGTGGATCCTGTCTGTTGTACAGTTCAATTCCATAGACACAAATCTGCACATTCTGTCGTTTTTCTTTTTTTAAATCAAACTGTCCTATATATCTTTTTTTTTGCATATAGTTTAATTAAATGACACCCAATTATTGCAAAAGATATACTTTCAATTAAAGAGCCTTAATTGAAAAAGGTCATTTCAAAAACGACTGTGGATTTCCTATTACAAATTCAATTACCTCCCAGAGAAAAGGCATGATGAAGGGAGGTTTCATTGAATGTAATTCTTAATGATGGACTCTGGAATGTAATAAGCCAGCCAATTAACTGTTTTATTTGATTTAGGTAGATTTTATGATCTTCTTTCACAATATCAATTACATGGACTTCTTTGTATAGGCAACGTTAATAATGGAGAGTGATACATGGAGAGATTACTTGACTAATTAACGCCTCCTTAAACTGTTTTTTTTATTTTATTTTAGACTCTTTAAAGGTGAAAACATGTTTCTGGGTCACGGTTCACAAATGATCTTCAAGGCCATATGTGATGTTGAAATTGTTTGTTTGATGGGCCTTCTAAAGCAGTTGATCTACTGATAACAGGATAGGTCTTGTCAGGTTCAACTCTCTCCAAACCACATGGAGAAATGTGCCAGTGTGGGAGTCATAATGAATTATATTGTTTCTCCAAGACAGCTTTACGTCTGATTTCTGTCTGGTGGTCTAGAGTTCTTGACAGATATCAATCACTTCAGCTGGATGAGGTCAGCATTTCTAATTTGCTCACATCCGCGTTCTAAGAAAATGAATATTCAGCGGTTTAATAGAGTTTTGCTGTTTATGCACATTGAGGAGATTAATTTGCTGGCACTATTAATTATAAAAATGTTTTCCCTCTGCTGCAAATGCTCACATGCATGCAGAGACCATAAACAGCATGCTAGTTCATACTTGAAAGGATTTACAAAATAACTTAATCAAGGGAACTCAGTAATCTGTTTAAAGAAATATATTGGATCTTTTTATTATATATACTTCTGTTTCCGGGTGTCATTTCATGACAGTCCAGCGTTTATCAACCTTTGGATGGATATGAATGTCTAATATTCAGAGTTCCTAAATTATAACGAGTGACATCTGTATTGTTTTCATATTTCAAGGATCATTTGAGTGGTATGGGTTCCAAGTGAGCGATGAGCTTTAGCCCGCATTCTGTTTAGAACCAGCAGGGGGCAGTATTAACCAGAGGCGCTCCCTACCCCACCCCTCTGCAGCCACACTGTCAGGCTTCAGGCTTGGCTTCAGGTCGGTTTTACTTTGAATTCACCAGGAAAAAATAAAAATCAGAACTCACAACAGTTAGATTGTGAAGTATTGCAATAAATACACCCCCCCAAAAATTGAATGAATTTGAATCCGAACATCAGAGATATTTAGTCAGTTATGAATATACTGTATATATATATTGTGTTCTTTCTAAGCTATTGTAACTATTTACAATAAGTACATAATACAACTGCAATCATTATTTTTTATGAAAAATAATTTTGAAAAGATAATTTTGACAGAGAACTACTAAGTCACAATAAGGCCAATTCATTTTTTGGGGTTTGAGCAAGAAAACAAAGATTGAAGCCTAACAAAGCATGAAGATACACATGGAGATAATGTACAATATTAAAGTACATTTCCTTAAAATGTGAGCAGTGCATTTAACTTTCAGTAGAAAATTAAGAGTCTGTTTAATGCAGAATTTTCTAAAATAAAAAATGATGAGTATCTTAACACACCAGCTCAGATTTATTAGCGCTACATAAGACCTTATTTTCACCTTGGCAAGGTGGTAGAGAAGCTCCATAAAATTACTACATGTGAAAGACTTAATATCCTTAAAGATCACAAAACACAGCTGTGGCACAGCCAACATTCTAGAATGTTATACCAGAGTTAGAATTTAGAAGTCAATTAAATCCTTAAACCCACCAGGAACCTTCCACCAACCGTCTCCCTACAATGTACAGTAGCTCACTGGATGTTTCTCTCCCTTCCTCAGTGGAGGAAGCACGGAGTGTCTGTCAGAGTTCAGCCGTGAAGGGATTAAGCTACGGTGTGTGTGTGTGTGTGTGGCGCTAGGGCAGCAGCTGGCCATGGCTTCCTTCTCAGTGCCTCTGCCTTGGGGAGCCCCTTTTCCAGCTGTGATTGATGCGTTCCTGTTGTCGACCGCGCTGAGACCAGAGACCAGGGACCTGGTCCAGGCTGATGTTTATTTGTGGTCAGAAACCGCCTCGGTCAAGGGGGGCCCCCCGCTCGTCAAACATCTTAATCCTCACAAACCCTCCTCTGCGTCCCAGTCTCTCCACAGGAAGGCTACGCAAAGGTCTCCTTAAAAAAAAAAAATATATATATATATATATTGTCGGCTACCCTGATTAACCACGTCTTTAAGTTTGTATGCGTTGGTCGTGAATAATTATGTTGATCGTTGAGATGTAGTTTATGGATGTAGATTTTGATTAAATATGTAGTATCATTACGTAATTTAGTCGATAATTGTCGTTGACATGTTATTCTATGAGATGGAAAATGTTCTCCAGTGTGGGACCCAGTGTGGGTTAGAGGTTTTTTGGGGGAAAGTTATCGAAAACCCCCAGTAATGTTTCATTGCTACCATGTCAGCAGATAACAGTATCCAAAAATCCTTTCTTAAAAAGTATACTTGGAACTCTTTAAAAGGCATTTCCCGCTAAAAATACATTTTTGTTTTTGTATGATGCTGTTGGCAGTTATGTTCTAACAAAGTATAGCCAGAGCTACAAATCATACAAAGAAAAATATATATTTGTATTTCAACTGGGTATGTGACACATAGCTCTTAGACCAGGGTTGATATAGCTTTTTAACAGAGTGTTGAGTGACAAAAGAGCCTGGCTCAGTGGAACCACATTTGTGGGAGTCAGAAGCAAAGACTGCTCCAATGTGACATTGTTAGACCGGGGGTCAAGGAAATGATCGACCGAAGTGCAATCAACAGGCAGCGCCAAAGCTCCATGTCCAGGTCCCGGTGGAGCAATGAGGCCTGTATCAGAGGAGTCTGCAGTCAGTCGTGGAGGACTAGCTGACTGCCAGAGACGGCTAGTGGAAACTGTTTATGTTTCACTTATAGGGCCTGAATCCTGTAGGGTTCACATAAAGGGTTAGTGTTGTGTAGCTTTGAGTAGTTAGCATTTGGCAAATGCAGAGGTAATTGCAAAGCAATAGTTGGACTAGTGGTGAAACTATTAGGTACTTAACTAGCATACAACATTAGGCAGCTCATTAGGCATGTTGTAAAATGTAAGTGTCTTGTAAAGTTGTTGGTTATGATTATACAGCAGCACATGGAGGGCATTATTTATTTATTATTTGTAAGAAAATAAAAGCCGCTGTTTCTCATTTGTGAGCTTTTAGCTCAATCTTATTTTATACGATTCTGTAAAGTGATAATCATCACAAAAGTGTTATTAGGGAAACGAAATAAGTTGACGTGTGTAAGAAACACGACATTCATTTTGGTGGACACTTATTCTTGTTTCTACCCAATGTGTAACAATTTTTGAGTTCAGTTGTACTTTTGAAATAGTACAAAGTACAAACTACAGTCAAATGAATCAGCCATACAGAGATATTGTAGGTCTGAGTGGTAGAGCCAGTGTTACAAAGCATATGAGTATACTGTGTCTCCCACTCTTCTATGGCCAGCCTCCCTTCCTCCCTAAGGCCTACTCTGTAAATATACATTTGTTTTATATAGGTCTGCTTTTCCCGCCTTCATCCCCACCTAAACCCCCAGGTTAATGGTTGACTTTTAAATTAACGACCCTTAAAGATATACAAGTTCTCAAGGTTAAAGTCTTGATATATGATTTTGTGACCACAGCCGCCGTGAGCTCTTGTTATTCTGTCAGACTAAAAGCAAATGGAGGTTGTTTTTTTTGTAGTGTGGTGGAACTGGGGGCAGAGTGAGAGTGAAGTCCATGGAGAAAGTGGATCGGTCCATAGAGCCACTGCTGGACGTCAGGAACGGCTCACAGTTCTAGAGATGTTCTAGACCTTTAGTCCTGAAGATCTCGAACCTCGTTTCCATTCTGCTTTGAGTAATTTGTTTTTTTTTTTTACGTGGCTTTGCGGTGCTTTGTTACGATCAAGAGACTGTTTCGTTCATCGTGCGAAGCTGGACTGATTTACGAACTTGTTGTTGATCCGTGGTTCATCGTGATGGGAGGGGCAGGAGGATTGGTCCAGCAGGGAGGGGGATGACCAGGTTCAGCACATTCCTACCCTTGGCTCCTCTCAGCAAACTCAGACAAGCAGTCTACACTCCTCCGCAGAGCACAAAACCTCCAGTGATTTTCCAGGAATAATAATAATAATAATAATAATATATATTGTAAAAATCCTTCACCCAGAACTTTAAACCTATCTGATGCTGGGATGGAAGGAAGGGGGAAGGGGAGGTTGGGAGGTGAAGATTGATCTCCCATAATGCTTTGTCTTGATGAGACAATGAAAAATGGCCCTCGCCAACCACTTGTCAATAACATCAGGGGGCTGGAGATTCACCCGAGATCGGAGGTTCTTATTTAATCCTGTTTTCCTTAAGATGATAGCTCTTGTTACATTTTCACTGCCTGTCTGTCAGCTTGACACTGCAATATTCCCCTACTCCTCTGCCTCCTGCTCGGTTTCATTCATTTCAAAACACCATTTCACACACGACTGGCTTTACAAGGCATTATACAGCAGTGAGGGGAGAGTCTGGTAGATAGAATTGTGACAGATACAGCACTTTTACCATGAGAATACAGAATATTGTAAATAGTAGTCTATAAAAATGGGCAGAGCACACGGGGGGGGGGGGGGGGGGGGGACTGCACATATATGCAGGAGAAATTCCAGACTCCCACTGTCTCACAAATATTCCTTTAACATATATATATAATATATGTTAAAGTTTAAAATATATATATATATTTTTTATCTACTGGGAGAATTCCCTCTTCGATTTACCAGTAATGATTTATTTGGCTGGCCTATCATTTTCACTTATGCCAGCTCCAATGTCTTTTCTAACTGAAATGGAATAACGATAAACTCTTAAAAGGTTGATAACGATCATGTATCGAGTCTGTTTGCATCTTACAGTTGTAGAAAGGGATTGAGCAAGAGAATATTCAGAAGTATTTTATGTCTTCTTTTTTTTTGGTGTCGTAAAATAGGTTGGTTGAATAGGTTTATGCGTGGTAAACTGTGTCGCGTTATTATTTGTCATACCATTGACCCTCAGTGATTCTTTGTGTTTTCGGGCAGAATGGACCAAATCCCATTGAAATTGCCAATGAAAGCTACCATCATAGCTTCATGGCTGTAGCTATAATGTCTCCCGGCACAGGGACTGGTTACAGACGTTGTGGTGCCGCATGGAACTGTGGGAAAGGCAGTGGCAGTGGAGGCCAGCTTCCGACGCCACAGTCTCCCTCCTGGACGCAGCAGCTTGTGGGTGAAACATGCTGCGGCTGACATATCAGTGATGTTTATTAAGAGACGAGTCTATCAGGTCTCATAAGCCAGCGCTCGCAAGCACCACTTCTTTTGTCTCTTCCGGAGGGTGTCATCAATCTTACGCGGCTGCGCTCTCCTGAGCGGTTGATGGGAGATCACGAATCCCTCCCTCCCTCTTTCTCCCTCTCTCTCCTTCTCTCTCCCTCTCTTCCTCTATCTCCCTCCTGCTCTCCCTCCCTCTTTCTCCCTCTTCTCCTTCTCTCTCCCTCCTCTCCCTCTATCTCCCTCCTGCTGTCCCTCCCTCTCTCTCCCTCTATCCCTCCTGCTCTCCCTCCCTCCCTCCGTTCCCTCCCTCCCTCTCTCTCCCTCCTGTTCTCCCTCTCTCCCTTCCCTCCCTCCCTCTCTCTCCCTCTTGCTCTCCCTCCTGCTCTCTCTCCCTCTCTCTCCCTCCCTCTCCCTCCCTCTCTCTCCCTCCTGCTCTCCCTCTCTCCCTCCCTCCCTCTCTCTCCCTCCTGATCTCCCTCTCTCCCTCCCTCTCTCTCCCTCCTGCTCTCCCTCTCTCCCTCCCTCCCTCTCCCTCCCTCTCTCTCCCTCCCTCTCTCTCTCCCTCCTGCTCTCCCTCTCTCCCTCCCTCCTGCTCTCCCTCCCAAGGTATTAGAAGCAGTGACAGAGGCAGGTAGACAGTCAGGCTGCCAGATGAAAGCCTGACTGCTCCACTGAACGCCTCTATTCTGGGGCTGGGGAGGAGAATAGGGGTGCTGCACGTTGACGGGACAAAGTCTTTCTCAGTTAGTAAGAGGGGGATTTTTAGCCGTAGCACACACGGTGATATAGATTAGAGATCTGTGTTACCTGCATGTGTACAGTCCTTATGCATACATTCTAGGTTGTGTTTTCTATGGCTCATTTAATGCTGCTAGATTCCCCAGAGTTCGTCTCAAATCCAATCAAAATACGTATTTAAAGGAAGTGGATTCATGGAAGGTAGTAGTAGGCTAAACCAATCAGATCCCACGGCTGGCTGTCCAATGTACTGAAAGTATAATAAGGAAACGTGTGCATTGATGTATTGAGGGAAGGTAAACATCCATTTAACTGTTTTTATGGTTTGGTCTTGCTGAGACCGTCTCCTGACTGTAATACGAAATTGATATACTTGGCCTGCTGTGCCCACATGGATAAAAACCTGCCTACGAGCCAATGGAGACTAGATGAAAGTAGATAACTGCATCGACTCAGAGCCTTCCGGAGTGTCATAACTTGTATGTAAATCTCCCTGGCTGGGACATGGACCTTCGTTAAGTGCGCTTTGGTCGATTTATGAACGTTCTCCGCAGAGAAGTCGCGCTTGCAGACGCCGCGGCGTGCGCCAGGCGAGAGTGATGGATGGAGTCCGCTTGGCTTCAGCTGGACTCCTGGATGTTGGAGAGCAGTGCTGTGTTCCAGAGGAGCAGGACAGTCTCTCTGGTGTTCACAGTGCTGTGTTCCAAGAGGAGCAGGGCAGTCTCTCTGGTCTTCACAGTGCTGTGTTCCAGGAGGAGCAGGGCAAGTCTCTCTGGTCTTCACAGTGCTGTGTTCCAGGAGGAGCAGGGCCAGTCTCTCTGGTCTTCACAGTGCTGTGTTCCAGGAGGAGCAGGGGCAGTCTCTCTGGTCTTCACAGTGCTGTGTTCCAGGAGGAGCAGGGCAGTCTCTCTGGTCTTCACAGTGCTGTGGTCCAGGAGGTGCAGGACAGTCTCTCTGGTCTTCACAGTGCTGTGTTCCAGGAGGAGCAGGACAGTCTCTCTGGTCTTCACAGTGCTGTGTTCCAGGAGGTGCAGGACAGTCTCTCTGGTCTTCACAGTGCTGTGTTCCAGGAGGTGCAGGACAGTCTCTCTGGTCTTCACAGTGCTGTGTTCCAGGAGGTGCAGGACAGTCTCTCTGGGTCTTCACAGTGCTGTGTTTCCAGGAGCTGCAGGACAGTCTCTCTGGTCTTCACAGTGCTGTGTTCCAGGAGGTGCAGGACAGTCTCTCTGGTCTTCACAGTGCTGTGTTCCAGGAGGAGCAGGATAGTCTCTCTGGTCTACACAGTGCTTCACTGTTGACTTTAGGCTGTCAGTACAGAATTCAAACCCTTGTCACTCAAACCTACGGAAGAACCTGTATTTTCTCTCTGTTTTTTTTGCACTGATGTTACTCGTACCAAATCCAACCGCAAGCTAGCCGCTTGAACTGGCCTGGTTATCAAGGAGTCATTTCATAAAAAGGGAGTGTCATCAACTGGGGCCATCAACACACCTTCTTTAGG
The DNA here is from genome assembly GCA_030340665.1 of Neosalanx taihuensis. Lineage (NCBI taxonomy): Eukaryota > Metazoa > Chordata > Actinopteri > Osmeriformes > Salangidae > Neosalanx > Neosalanx taihuensis. The sequence continues at coordinate 3,505,880 of CM059308.1, forward strand.
TCCATTCCAAATGGCTGTACTAAGAATGGCTTGAATGCTCATTTCTATCCTTCCACCTTTTCTATTGTGATCATAACAAATTGAAGGGATCATTTTGCGCTAATTGCTTTTTCTTTCTTTCAGGATGATAATCCAAAGCAATAAACGACATAGAGGCTTTGCTTGTCTGAGGGGAAATAAACCCAAATGAAATAAACGCCCATTCACTTTTAATTCCAATCCAATCTGTTCACTTTCGAAGCCAACGAGAGGTAGAGGGAGGGAGGGAGAGAGAGGGAGAGATCGGACAGAGGGAGAGAGGGGGAGAGAGAGATTGGACAGAGGGAGAGGGGGAGAACATTTGAATCAATATTCCTTATTAAAGACACTGACGCTCAAACCAACAGCGGCTGATGCTGAGCGAGGTCCAATGCATTGTGTGTTCAGGTGTGCGGCTTAATTTGAATTCTCTATTGACAAGGTTGCCCTCATTTAAAACCTGCAGAAGAAAATGCAATCAAAGAGACTCCTGCCCAGGGACAAAGGGTTACGTTCAAAGTTTTTCCGTGTCAAGTATGTTTGATTAAAGCGAGAATCATTGAAGGGTTTTTGTGCGTGTGTGTGTGTGTTTGGCAGAGAGAGGAGAGTTTTGGGGAACTGCTGGTGTTTTAGACCCAGAGTGGATCATGTGTTTACATAATTATCCCAACAGTACATGAAGCAAAGGCTGAACACAGTTCTTAAGAGAGTCGGTTTGTTTACGGTTTGGGATTAGTCTAGAAGTGGAGTGCGGGGGGGGGGGGGGGACGGGGGGGGGGGACGGAGAGAGTAGTTGCATGTATATACACACACACACACGTACATATGTGTGTGTTTGCACGTGGCAGATATATATATATATTTTCTAAATAATTCTTATTTGGAGGGTTGAAGCATGCGCCTGGCTTCCAGGTGGCGTGTTGCGTTAGTAGACAGAGATAGAAATCAGCGAAGGAGCGGCCCTCCCTCTGGCTGACCCCCCCCGCCACCCCAGGCCTATCAGTCAGCCTGTCCTCCCCTTGACTCCTCACCTCCCTGAACCCTGTGTCCTCCGCTCAGGCGGAAAGGAAAACAGACCTTCTGGAAGCAGTTTCTGGAGGTAGTTTCTGCCAGGGCAACACAAATGCTTTGAGAAGACGCTTAGTTCTGTCTGTCTCTGTCTCTCTGTCTGTCTCTGTCTCTGTCTCTGTCTCTCTGTCTCTCTGTCTGTCTCTGTCCTGTCTTTTCTTTCTTTCTTTTGGTCTTTTTTGTCTTTCTTCCTCTCGTTCTTTCTCTCTTTCTAGCAGCCTACTTCCTCTTGCGTGGCCATATTGGAAAACAATTATAACAGGTAACAGGATCTGGTTCTTTCCATCGTGTTTCCGGTATTCTGTAGTCACATGATGTTGCTGGGACTGTGATTAGTCCAGTTCTCTTCTTCTGGCTCTCTCTGTATAGATTTGGAAAGTTCGTCTAACGACACTTTGTCGACACCAAGCAGCACCTTTAATGGCAGCTTCCTATTTCGCTGTGATAAAATGTTGGCGTCAGGTGCAAAAGTGAGAATGGGTCATTCTGCTCATTAGGTTTGGAGCCTGGGAGGACAGATAGAGATCAGAGGGTCAGAGGGGGGCTTTTTGTTGCTGCCCCGTGGGTAATCCACCTGCCTATCGTTCTCTGTCAATATCCTACACCAACCCCACCAACTTTTGAAGGCCAGAGATTAGATTGAGCTGGGGGGGGGGGGGGGGGGGGGGGGGGGGGGGGTGGACGAACGTCTGGAGTTGTGAAGGAGAACTCTCTTTCTAAGCTCCCATCTGATAGGACAGGCACAAAGGAGCCAATCATTGGGGTTCTGGCTGAAGTCAGTATGTTGGGAGACACATATATCAACCAGCAGTCACCGGTTAGATGAGAGAGACATAGAAACAGATGGGAGGGGAAAAGGCAGAGATTGCCTTGAGAGTGCTCGTATAGATTTCTCTCTTTCAATTCCTGCAAAGTCAAAGTGATGAGCTGTTAAAAATATCATTATCGAGAATTCTGTCTACCTAGAACAATTTTAAGGGTTAGAATTTCTTTCGTTTTCTGAGGGGGGGGGGGGATTCTTGAGTCCTGTTTTAGCGTTTGATGTTGATTATGTTTTGTGTAACTGTGTTCTAGACAGCTCGGACTGGGAATACTGGTGGTAGAGATGGAGATCCATCGACTGACAGGAAGGTGGATCCACCATTGTTCATTGGCTTTTTTTCTTCTTGGTTTCAAATAGCTGGTTTCTGTATTTATATTGATTCACGCTACCAACTCGTAGCAGCCGTCTTAGTCTTCCACGAGATCCATAATACCATGTTGGCCGGGTCAACATCTGTGCATTATTTTCCCCTGGTGGAAGGCAAATATTAGACAGAAGACTCCAGGTGGGGAAGGGCCTGGGAGAGAGGGGAGCATGGCCTGGGAGAGAGGGAGGTGGGCCTGGGAGAGAGGGAGGTGGGGCCTGGGAGAGAGGGAGGTGGGCCTGGGAGAGAGGGTGATGGGCCTGGGAGAGAGGGAGGTGGGCCTGGGAGAGAGGGAGGTGGGCCTGGGAGAGAGAGAGGTGGGCCTGGGAGAGAGGGAGGGTGGGCCTGGGAGAGAGGGAGTGGGCCTGGGAGAGAGAGGGATGTGGGCCTGGGAGAGAGGGAGGTAGGCCTGGGAGAGAGGGTGCATGGCCTGGGAGAGAGGGAGTGGGCCTGGGAGAGAGGGGTGGTGGGGCCTGGGAGAGACGGTGATGGGGCCTGGGAGAGAGGGTGATGGGCTGGGAGTGAGGGTGGTGGGCCTGGGAGAGAGGGTGGGTGGGGCCTGGGAGAGAGGGTGATGGGCCTGGGAGAGAGGGAGGTGGGCCTGGGAAGAGAGGGTGATGGGCCTGGGAGAGAGAGAGGTAGGCCTGGAAGAGAAAGTGGTGGGCCTGGGAGTGAGGGAGGTGGGCCTGGGAGAGAGGGTGATGGGCCTGGGAGTGAGGGAGGTGGGCCTGGGAGAGAGGGTGGTGGGGCCTGGGAGAGAGGGGAGGTGGGGCCTGGGAGAGAGGGTGATGGGGCCTGGAGAGAGGGAGGGGGGGGCGAGAGGTGTGGCCTGGGAGAGAGGGTGATGGGCCTGGGAGAGAGGGAGGTGGGCCTGGGAGAGAGGGAGGTGGGCCTGGGAGAGAGGGAGGTGGGGCCTGGGAGAGAGGGAGCGCCGCGCACGCTTTAGCAATCAGGAGTTATTAGGCTGTGCCGGTGAGAGGCATCAAGCGATGCGGGACAGCAGCGTGGTATTAGCTGTACACGTGTACATACTCTCAGCCATCATCCCCGACACAATAATGGGGAAAGCAGATACCCTTATCAAGATGATCCGTCAGCCATGGAGGCCCAGGCATGGAGATTAAGCTGGGGATGTGTGTGACGGAGCGTTGCATTGTGGGAGGGAAGGAAGGAAGGGCTGGGGGGGTGGAGGGGGGGGGGGGGCAGTGGTGGTTTGACGGGTTAGTGACTGTGCGGTAAATTAAAAGCAACTTTTTTCTTTTTTTTTCTCGGTGCATGAAGTAACGTACTCCCCCCCCCCACCCCCCCCCACCCCCCCTCGTCCTCCTCAGGAACATCGTCTCCTCACGCTCGTGAAAATCTGCATCTTTCCTTTTTCCTTTTTTTTTTTTTGTTGGGGGGGGGGGGGGGGGGGGGGCGGGGGTCCTGTGGGGTACAACCCTGATGGCGTTGTTTGATTGACGCCAGGGCGCCGCCCCATCCTGAGCTGCCTAATGAGGGACAGCCTGAGGACCCTGAAACCCAGCAGACTCGACTTCCCTGATGTTTGTGCGCTCTATCAGGGGATGGGGGGGGGGGGGGGGGGGGGGGGGGGGGGGGGTGTTGGGGGCGGGGTGCTGGGGGTGTTTTGGCCCCGGCGCAGTGGACGCATCAGGGTCCCCGGGGGGGCTTCACCCGGGGGACATGCAGCCACGCTGGGGGGGAGCGAGAGCCTCGTTATTTTGCGCGCCAATCAAAACGAATCAGCCTCCGTCCTGCCACCTCTCCCCTTCGTCAGGGGGGCCTCCACTGGGGGCCTCCAGGGGGCCTGTGCTGAGGTTAATGAGACTGTACTACCCTGTCACCTCCCCCCCCCCCCCCCCCCGACACACACACACACACCACCACCACCACTACCCGCCGCTGCCACTGCGAGACACTAACAACTACCAGTGCCCTCAGGGCCAGGCCGTGACACAGGCAGGGAGGAGAGGAGGGGGGGGGGGGGGGGTGGAGAGGCATGCAGCCTACCTTACCAGCTGAACTGGAAGTTCTCCTGATGAAGTGTGTGAGTGAGTCACTGCCAGGCTGAGGACTCTGGTGGATGTTCTGCTGTTTGCCAACAGGCACTGGGCAGTGAACCGTCACAAGTCGAAGACTAGGCATGATTTTGCTAGTTTAGTTCCTCAGTCCAGTGATTTAGTGCCTGTGATGGAAGTGAGGTGGCTAAAGCGGTTAGGGGAGTCGGGCTGGTGATCAGAAGGTTCCCGGTTCGATTCCTGGCTGTGCCAGCATGACGTTGTGTCTTTGGGCAAGGCACTTCAGCCTGCTTGCCTCAGGGGGAATGTCCCTGTACGTCGCTCTGGATAAGGACTAAATGTCAATATTAAGCATGTCTCACTCGATAAATCGACTTATTTCTGTATACTAACCACAACAACTAAATAATTCTTTGGATAAATTACTTGCGATGATCCTCTGTGTGATTGTGTGAACACAAAGCTCCATATCACTTACGTACAATAACCAGTTGGAAGTATTTCACTGACCTTTCTGGAATGATAGTCCACATACCTACATAACTCTCCTGCTGTCTCTCAGGAGGTTACAGGAAGAGGAACTGCTCCTATATAAGACGATGATTTACATCCTGTGAGAGCAGAGACGTCATGGGGGTTTGAGAGGCACGGAGGGGCAGGGAGGGGCATGGAGGGGCAGGGAGGGGCAGGGAGGGGCATGGAGGGGCAGGGAGGGGCACGGAGGGGCAGGGAGGGGCAGGGAGGGGCAGGGGAGGGGCAGGGAGGGGCAGGGAGGAGCAGGGAGGAGCACGGAGGGGCACGGAGGGGCAGGGAGGGGCAGGGAGGGGGCAGGGAGGGGCAGGGAGGGGCAGGGAGGAGGCAGGGAGGAGCACGGAGGGGCAGGGAGGGGCAGGGAGGGGCATGGAGGGGCAGGGAGGGGCACGGAGGGGCAGGGAGGGGCAGGGAGGAGCAGGGAGGAGCACGGAGGGGCAGGGAGGGGCAGGGAGGGGCAGGGAGGGGCAGGGAGGGGCATGGAGGGGCAGGGGAGGGGGCAGGGAGGAGCAGGGAGGGGCAGGGAGGGGCAGGGAGGGGCATGGAGGGGCAGGGAGGGGCACGGAGGGGCAGGGAGGGGCAGGGAGGGGCAGGGAGGGGCAGGGAGGGGCAGGGAGGGGCAGGGAGGGGCAGGGCCGAAACAAAAGCGAGCAGCAGGAGGCTCCGATTGGACGAAAACGTATCGATAAAATTCCCAAATCTCCAGTTATAAACACACCTCTGTGTTAACAGTATCACTCCAAATTGGAGGGAGGGATTTCAATTGGCTGCACGTTTATCTAGGATGTGTTTTGATTGGGAAGCTGGGTAGGATCTATGAATACCTGGGTGCCTAAAGATGTAAAAGGCTGTGTTTGACTAGCAACACGCCTCTACACAGAACTGGATTACACAGAACAACGAACACAGCCGAACAGCGTGGCGCTACGGCAACCTTCATTGTTAGGGACTCAGTCAATCATTCAGCCCTTTTTTTTTTTTTACTGGCAGACTTTGGACTTGCCACTAATTTCAGCGCAAATTAAAGTGGCGAACAGGAGGATGTGTTTGCAACAGCATGTGCCACGCCATCCCAAGCTGTCTGCACGCCAGAGGAGCCTCCCCAGGGGCCCCCAGGGGGATTCGGGCAACATTCTGTCCCTTTTTACCTATTTCACGTCTCTTCGTGCTCTCTTTGGGGACTTCTCCTGTTAGTTTAGCTCACGCTGTAAGAGACGGCGTCTGCCTTTCCATCTGGGCCCGGTTTGAGGGGGAGGGGTGGGGAGGGGGAGGGGGAGGGGAGGGGGGTTGAACTGCAGTCAGTGTCACACAAGAAGTTGCTGAATTATTAAGAGCTCCAGATTTTTTTGCTGCGCAGCGAACATCTTTGATCCATCTGTTGGGAGACGCATGCGGATGCGGGCGGCGTGTTCCTTCCGCCGCGGATCAACTGTTTAGTTTTTTATTTTGGGGGGGGGCAGTTTTCCGATATTATTGTCCGATATTATTGATATTATTATTATTATTATTGATTATATTGATGTTATTGTTTTGTTGTTGTGTTTTGTTGTTGTGTGTTTTTTTGTTTTCATCTAACTGGGTGTGGTGTGGTTTTCCATCCGTCTGACTGTATGTGTGTGTGGTGTGTTTAGTGTGGTGTGTGTAGTGTGTGTGGTGTGTGTGTAGTGTGTGTGGTGTGTGTGTGGTGTGTAGTGTTTGTAGTGTGGTGTAGTGTGTGGTGTGTAGTGTTTGTAGTGTGGTGTAGTGTGTGTAGTGTGGTGTGTGTGTGTGTGTAGTGTTTGTAGTGTGGTGTAGTGTGTGTAGTGTGGTGTGTGTGTGTGTGTGTAGTGTTTGTAGTGTGGTGTAGTGTGTGTAGTGTAGTGTGATGTGTGTGTGTGGTGTGGTCTCCTTCCGTCTGCCTGCCCTGTGTCCTGCTGTGTTGGGAGTCTCGCTGGGTCTCAGTGGCTCAGTGTGACCTTGCTTTGTGCTCTGTGTATTTCAGGTGGATACCCTTCGCCATGTTATCAGTCAGACAGGAGGATACAGTGACGGCCTCACAGCCAACCAGATGTACAGTCCACAGGGCATCAATGTAAGATGAACCAGAAAAGAAAAGAAACAGTCTCTTTTTGTTGTTGTTTGTTGTTGTTGTTGCATCCGTCCGTCCTTTCTTCCCCCAACCAATTATTTCAAAGCCATGGGGCTCAGAATGCCACTTAGCAGGCCTTGTCTCAGCTCTGCGGTCACCTAGTTGATTGCTTCCGTATCGGTCACGCCACGGGCGCCTCGCTGCCCCCCCGCCGCACGCTGCCGCGGAGCCGCCACACACGCTCCCCACCGCCGTCTGAGCACGTCGCGTCCTATCAGCTTCCGCAGCAGCACCTGCAGCTATGCACCGCCGGCTGCAAGGGGGGGAGGGGGGGGGGGGGGGGGGGGGGGGGCGCAGCAAAACAGGTGACATCTCCCCCAACGCCTAGCCTCCGACCACCTGACCCTGATTAGAGGCCCCGGGGCCAGAGGCTCCTGTCAGAGGCCCCTGCCAGGAGCGAGGCCCCAAAGTGGCCCTAAAAATAACACACACACACACATACAGACCCGGGCCCCAGGAAACACGGCCCCCACCTTAGGAGGGAGTGTGTTCACGTCTGGTTTTAGCCTGTTTTTTAAATTTTATTTTGGGTTCTGGCTTAATATCTGCGGGAGACAAGAGTGTGTACGACTAGTGTTGGTGGTGGTGGTGGTGGGGGGGGGGGGGGTGTAGGGGGCTGGGGGGGAGGAGTTGTAGGGGGGGGGACGGTGGAGGGGGTGTGTGTGTGGCAGGACGGGGGAGGGGAGTGGTAGTTAGCTGGCGGCAGAAAACAGCAGGGAAATTCACAGCGACAAGCCGTGTCGTAAAGGGGAAAATCGATAAGACAGACTGGGGCCGAGCGCAGTGCCGATCCAGGACAGCAATCCCAGCGCATCGCTCAGATCACGTTCCCGCTGCACTAATGGTCCTGACAGCGAGCCACGGCGAGAGGGACGAGGACGGTAACCGCCGCCCCTCTCTCTCTCTCTCTCTCTCCCCCCCTCCCCCCCCTCCCCCGTCGAGCCTCACTGCCCGCGTCATAATGAGACAGAACGTCTCCCGTATTCCAAAAGCGACCGCGCACGTTTTTTTCCCCCGACGCCCGTCCTGTGCTCGCTCGCTCGTCCCGTTACCCAGGACCCCAGGCAGGGGGGGAGCCCCCCCACACCCCCACCCCAAGCCCCCCCCCCCCTCTTCTCACACAGTGCTTTGACCTCATGCATACGCTTGTCTTGGGTCTCATGCTGGCTTTGCTACGTCGTGTCGGGGTTCTGATCCACTTGTTCCGTGTTCCGGGGGCGAGATGACGGAGGACAGACTAGCGAGCTGGTGCCCAGAGATGTTGGAACATTTTGCTTAAAATATATATTTATTATTATTCAGCCTTTAGATTATCCTGTAGACTTTACACACACAAGAAACACAGGAGAAATTGTCCTTGTGAAAAGTTACGAAGTCTTTGTGACGAGAATTCATCCAAATATAATATTGTCGGCGTATATTTCTTTCTTTGTTTCATATTAATTCATCTATTCGAAAATAAAGTGTGGCTGTTTGTTCATGTCCGGCCCCTCGAGGACGAGGAAGAGGGTCAGGGTGAGCAGGCTGGATAGAAGACCCCTTGCATGGTTGATGAGCTCTCTGCAGATACATAATGTGGTGTGTGGCCGACGAGGGCAGTAATTAAAGTTTGGAAAAATAGACAGAGAGTGTCACCAGTGTCAGACGTCGGGAAGATGATTTTTTTTCTTTTCTTCTCCTTCCATTTTTGATTACAGACTGCCTACTGCTTTAAATAACAGCCTTTGAAATGAGAGGCTGTCGCAGACCATTTCCAGTTTTTCTGACGGCATGAAATTTACTATTAATATCCCAAATGCTTTTTCCGCAGACGAGTCTCCAGGATTTCAAACGGCTCACCAGCCTCCGTGTATTTTGATTCACTCTCCAGTGTCATCATTTGCCTCCACTGAATCCTCTCGTGGGTCTTTATATGAACCCTTTTATTTCATTTCTAACACACACAATTAACTATCATGTGTGTTATTTAGTGAGAGGGGATGTGTACACGAGCTTGTTTTCTCCCAGCCTCTTCCTCATTAGAGGAGTTTTGATCGTTATTCGTAGGACGACAGCTACGCTCTGAGAAGTAACATGTTCGTGATGGTCTTGTTGATAGGGGTGCAGCTTTACTGTCCCAGCTGTGCTGTCCCAGAGCAGGTGTATCTTGGTGCTGGACAGTGTCTCTGGTCCCTGCTGCCTTCAGTCCTCCAGGACTTTACCAAACTGTGTCTCCACGCCGCTTCGTCTCGCACGGCTGAGACCTGCAGCAGGGACATGTCTGATCCGTCTTTGGCCCGTTGCCGTGGCAGCCTCCACACTCAGTGTGTCTTGTGTTTTTCTCAGGCAAACGGTGGCTGGCAGGACGCCACGACCCCCTCATCAGTGACTTCACCCACGGAAGGACCCGGAAGCGTTCACTCTGACACCTCCAACTGATCTCTCGACACCCGCCCCCCCCCTGCCCTGCACCCGTCCCAACCCACGACCACCACCACCACCCCCCCCCCATACACACACACACACGATCCACAGAACTTGTCCCTCATCCAGGCACCTCGACAGGGACTGGAGATGGACCCACCGGCCCCAGGGGGCGGTAGACCTATTGGGGGGGTGGGGGAACAAGGAGGACCCCGCCGCTCCTTCCTCCTCCACGGATCCACGTCGCTTGCGTCCCATCTCAGCAGCCGTGTCACGGTCAGCCTGTCGGAAGATCTCCCGCCCTCCCATCATCCAGTCGGCCTCTCTGTATCTATCTCACGTTAAAAAACACGGTTGGCAAGGAAACCCCCACGTACAAATGGCCCTGATCTTTGTAGATGAAACGCTTTCTCTCTACCTCTATTGAAAATAACGAGACAACAACCGACAGCCACAAAGGAAATACACCATGTTTTCTAAACCTTTGTAATTACTGGTGTTTTCCATAAGCACCTGCTCTGCCCGTGTCCTGTTGAATGGCTCATTTTAATGCCTGTGTGACGAGTTATCTTTCATTAACGTCTCGCTTCATCCACCGTTTATTTTGTTTTTTAGTTTTTTTGTCCATAGTGCCAAAGTTCAACCTTGGTTGAGGTGAATTTTCATGATAACAACATCATACTTGTAAAAAAAAAAAAAAAAAAACGATCTCATCTAGCATTTTTCATGAGTTTGCTGTACTTTTGTGATATAACATTTCATGTTAGTGGTGTGTATCAACTGTTATCGGCCTCCGCTTTCTTCCGACATTTCAGGCATCCTGTTTCAGAGCTTCTTAAGCAGGCAATAAGACAAAAAATGGGATCTGTATGTTCCTTGATCATGTATCTAGGACTTCTAACCGTGTGCGGTCAAGAAAACATCAACCAACATACATGACTTTGTAGGATTCACAGTACAAGTTGGGGGAAGGAAGGATTTCAATTGGCTGATCTGGAAATCAGCACTTCACTGTTGAAATATTGCTTATGGTGTGCACAGTATTCAGAGCCAAGTCACATGACATTCGGAGAAAAAAAAATGTCCGGGAACTCTTAGTCGATGATTACATTCTCAGCAATTATGATAAGTCGATATAGATTTAAGCACAGTAACTTCAAGTGATTACTTTTCGAAAGGAAAACATTTGTAATTGTCAGCGAGAAATTGTTACAAAGGAAAACCTCTTGAGTAAGACTTTGATATTGTTCTTATACATTTATAGAACAAGTAATGAACATACAGTACATATAACTTATACAGTAACACTATCACTGTACATCAGTGTTTTCATAATAGCCAAATACTGCTGGTAACCAAAACCACCTGTGCGCTAAAAAATGCATTTGAACATCTTATATGAGATTTGGGTGACTTCCTGTCAATGAATAATTGAAAAACCATTTGATGTTCAGAATGAACACCAATCAAAAGCTTCTTTTCAGTTGGTGTTTTGCCATTGCTGTTGTGTTTAATATCTCTCTGTTTTTATTTAAAATCTTTTTTCTAAATATGTATTGATACAACGTTTCAGACCATTTATATAGGTATTAGTTTCCGAGAGTTGCTCATGTTAGTCGTCAAGATTTACGTTGTCCTTCTCATGTTACAGTTGATCATAAATTTTGCGTCACACTTCTCAACACTTCTCAAATCACATTTCTAAAATCCACAAACAAATCCAAAATGTGAAAAATCTGTTTGTGACTTTTGTTGTATGTATAGTATACTGTAGTATTTGTTCCAACATTTATACATAATTACAAATAGTTATCTTAAGACATTCAGCATATCCACCCAAACACAACTTTGATACCAAAAATAAAACTGCAGACATTTTTAGTTCTTTACATTGGTTTCAGCTTTATCAAAGAAGATTTTCTTGTGTGTGTGTGTGTGTGTGTGAAATTGTGTTCTCTGTAATACTAATGAACATCTCATGAGTGTTCTGGTACTCTACTGTAACCCCCCCCCCCCCCCCCCAAAAAAAAAGTAAACGTAAAAAAAAAGTGTGTATAAAGATGCAGACCAACACTTAACACAGATCCAGAAGATGTTTGGATATATTTTTATGTCCTCTGTGTTGTGAATAACACACCATTTTAGTCTTTCACATGTTTAAAGGACACAGATGTTATTTTCTTGTTAGCATCAACGTGAATTTGCTCAAGAATGCTCCATAATTGTAGATATGCACCTATTACTTACTGGGGGGGGGGCATTTTCGAAAATCTTCCATCCGTTTTTCACACACCGCAGCTCAGCTATGATGGACTGAGGTTCTGTACGATTAAGAACATCATGTGCTTGTTCTCTATTCCCCTCTTCAGCCATGACGCCATCTTTGCTTCTTAAATAGGTAGTTGTCTTTAAAAAGTGGCCGCAGACATCAGTCATTGTTAACACTGCCATGTGATGTGATAGTGTTTTAGGCTCAATCAAGATTGTGACGTCACCTTTGGAGAAAAGAAAAGAAGATAAACTGTACAGCTCTACCAACACCCATTCTAGATTATTCCAATCCTATTTTGATGGTGGTTCTCTTAACGAAACAGCGCATTTTATATTTGATAAAAAACCTTTGCAGCCAGGGAGAAACGACATTGGATGATGTAAGAGGGGAAAAAATAACATTTTGGTGGATATTTTGGATCATTTAAAATGGGTCACTTGTCCCCCACCCCTGTCTTTCCCCCTCCCCTCCCCCAATTAATTTTTCAATTGAAGGGTAGGGCAGGGGTTCCAGACCTGTCCTCATTTGGGATCTTTAAGTACGCCTGTCCTTTTAATTGAGTTCCTAATTCTGATGAGAGCATTTTCGTGGCTAGCAGATGCAGTGGCCCTCAAATGCTAAACTCTACTTTTACATATAGCCTGTCCAATATCACTGTATTATCAAAGGCTTCATGTAATGATGCTTTTAGTTTTTGAATATAAAAGGAAAAATAAACACACAAAAAGAAAGAAGAAGTGAAAGAATTTGTAAAACATCAAATGTTTTATTTGTTGCATGTTTTGTTTTTAGTTCTTCAATAAAATACCGTACTGCAGTGTTTTTTGAATGTTAATTCTTTTTTACGAGGATTTCAGAGTGAAATCGTGGAGCCTTTTTCTTGACCGATTTTAACTTCTTAAAATCTCTGCATATGTAAAAAAAAAAAAAAAAGTATACAAAATGGAAAACTATTGTCTTTTTAATTCTGATTCAAAACCTGTTTTCTGTGGAGAAAATAGATAACAATGATGTAGGTTATAAGGTCTCTTAATTTGTACTGGTAATGCATATTCCAAATAAATTGTTTCTTTTGTTGCATAGACTTGAGGTGTCATTTATATTCATGTCAGAAACACACACACAGAAACACATACTTCATGTGGCCATGTTACACACAAAAAAAGTTAAATTGACCTTCTTTCTTCCCTCTCTCTCCTCCAGAGTTTTGGAATACAAGGTCAGGGGTCACAAGCTACTGCAGGATACAAGTTTACACCTTGCAGATGTGTCATTCCATTGGACGTCCAGTCAAGCGAAGATCACGTGCGTATCACACTTTCCAAACGTGCGATACCATCGGGGCGTTTTCCTCACTGCCAACGTGTTCGTCCGAGCTCACTGTAAGTCACGCTTGAAAACGGTGCGAAGGGGATGTTTTCTCGGTTTTTGAAATGAGTGAAAGCTGTGTGCTCCTGGCAAGCAACTTCTGCCAACCCCCCCTACCCTCCACCACCACTGCCTATCCCCACCCCCCCTACCCTCCACCACCACTGCCTATCCCCACCCCCCCTACCCTCCACCACCACTGCCAACCCCCACCCCCCCTACCCTCCACCACCACTGCCTATCCCCACCCCCCCTACCCTCCACCACCACTGCCTATCCCCACCCCCCCTACCCTCCACCACCACTGCCGACCCCCACCCCCCCTACCCTCCACCACCACTGCCGACCCCCACCCCCCCTACCCTCCACCACCACTGCCAACCCCCACCCCCCCTACCCTCCACCACCACTGCCTATCCCCACCCCCCCTACCCTCCACCACCACTGCCAACCCCCACCCCCCCTACCCTCCACCACCACTGCCTATCCCCACCCCCCCTACCCTCCACCACCACTGCCTATCCCCACCCCCCCTACCCTCCACCACCACTGCCTATCCCCACCCCCCCTACCCTCCACCACCACTGCCAACCCCCACCCCCCCTACCCTCCACCACCACTGCCTATCCCCACCCCCCCTACCCTCCACCACCACTGCCTATCCCCACCCCCCCTACCCTCCACCACCACTGCCGACCCCCACCCCCCCTACCCTCCACCACCACTGCCGACCCCCACCCCCCCTACCCTCCACCACCACTGCCGACCCCCACCCCCCCTACCCTCCACCACCACTGCCTATCCCCACCCCCCCTACCCTCCACCACCACTGCCTATCCCCACCCCCCCTACCCTCCACCACCACTGCCAACCCCCACCCTCTCTACCCTCCACCACCACTGCCGACCCCCACCCCCCCTACCCTCCACCACCACTGCCTATCCCCACCCCCCCTACCCTCCACCACCACTGCCGACCCCCACCCCCCCTACCCTCCACCACCACTGCCGACCCCCACCCCCCCTACCCTCCACCACCACTGCCGACCCCCACCCCCCCTACCCTCCACCACCACTGCCTATCCCCACTCCCCCTACCCTCCACCACCACTGCCTATCCCCACCCCCCCTACCCTCCACCACCACTGCCTATCCCCACCCCCCCTACCCTCCACCACCACTGCCTATCCCCACCCCCCCTACCCTCCACCACCACTGCCTATCCCCACCCCCCCTACCCTCCACCACCACTGCCTATCCCCACCCCCCCTGCCCTCCACCACCACTGCCAACCCCCACCCCCCCTGCCCTCCACCACCACTGCCTATCCCCACCCCCCCTACCCTCCACCACCACTGCCAACCCCCACCCCCCCTACCCTCCACCACCACTGCCAACCCCCACCCCCCCTACCCTCCACCACCACTGCCTATCCCCACCCCCCCTACCCTCCACCACCACTGCCTATCCCCACCCCCCCTGCCCTCCACCACCACTGCCAACCCCCACCCCCCCTGCCCTCCACCACCACTGCCGACCCCCACCCCCCCTACCCTCCACCACCACTGCCAACCCCCACCCCCCCTACCCTCCACCACCACTGCCTATCCCCCACCCCCCCTACCCTCCACCACCACTGCCTATCCCCACCCCCCCTACCCTCCACCACCACTGCCGACCCCCACCCCCCCTACCCTCCACCACCACTGCCGACCCCCACCCCCCCTACCCTCCACCACCACTGCCTATCCCCACCCCCCCTACCCTCCACCACCACTGCCTATCCCCACCCCCCCTACCCTCCACCACCACTGCCTATCCCCACCCCCCCTACCCTCCACCACCACTGCCGACCCCCACCCCCCCTACCCTCCACCACCACTGCCAACCCCCACCCCCCCTACCCTCCACCACCACTGCCGACCCCCACCCCCCCTACCCTCCACCACCACTGCCAACCCCCACCCCCCCTACCCTCCACCACCACTGCCGACCCCCACCCCCCCTACCCTCCACCACCACTGCCTATCCCCACCCCCCCTACCCTCCACCACCACTGCCGACCCCCACCCCCCCTACCCTCCACCACCACTGCCTATCCCCACCCCCCCTACCCTCCACCACCACTGCCGACCCCCACCCCCCCTCCCAGAAGCATCAGGGGTTTTTGCCAAATTGCAGAGCGTGACAGATACTGTGGGAGTGAAATGCAAACATGATCAAATATAATTACATGGGGACGCCTGCTTGATTTCTCAAAGGGGCGTCTTGTACTCTCTGTTTGAGGGATGAAAAGGATGAACTGCTGGACGAGTGTGTGGTAATTTCTTAAAACCACTGCTTTACAAACCTAAAGGAGTTGTGAGATTTACTAATTACTTGGTTCTCTCCAGTTCCTTAAGGAAGATGCAAATCCCATACAGAGTGGAAAATCTCCCCTTCATTCTATTTAAATGCTTTATTCATTGACAAACAGGCTGTAGAGTAATTCACTGTAACAAATGCAATATGTTGTAATTCACCTATGCCAACATGCAGATGAATGTGTTGGATTCTGCAGCTCCATTGAAATAGTTTGCTCAAATAACTATACAAGTAACTTCTCCAAGATTTTTGAAATCTTGACTCTTTGTTTATTCATTAACTCCCCCCCCCCCTCCCCCCCTCCCACCACGCTCACCCACCACATTCAACTTGTCACCTCCAAACACATCCGGGAAAAAAAAAAAAACGGATCGTGAACCTCCCCCCTGTTTTCACGCCATATCAATACCCCAAACCAATCATCCATGTTTCAAAACAAACGCCTTGACTCGCAACTGTATCCATTTCAACACAATGCGCGCTCACACTGGCTGTATTGATGCCGGCGTTATTCACACAGTGCATAATGTGCTTCAACCGTATCAATGCCTGCCAGCACAATATGCAGCCCTCCCCATGAAAGGAGCCAGAGGGGGAATGGCTATTGAAGCGAAGGCATTGCTTGCTGTGACTGTGGCCTGGCTGGAAGGCACGAGATAATGGAGCTCCTTTGTTGTAGCTAAGGAGCTCGCTAAGGGAGGTTCTGTCGTTACTGATACAGCAGGGGAGGCCTGATAGGAGAACTGGATGGCCTTCTTGTCACGGAGATGTTGGTGGATTGCGTTAAAGGGCCGAACTCAACTTAACGGCGTCGCTCGCCGTACCTCGATGAAGTTTCCAGCTTGGCGCGTCGCACGATACGTGGCAGGGAGGAAGTCTACCGTCAGAGTTTTTGTTTTGGAAGAGAATTTTCTGAAGAATTGGAAACTGTTCAGTTTGGCATTCGTTGGTGAGCTGTAATTTTCTGGGAAGGTCTTGCGATGCCTTTGCCACCCACAATCTTTAATGAATTCCTGCTTCGTAGACTTCCAAGTTTCATAAAGGAGACATATTTGAAAAGATTTCACAGGTTTATGCGTGTCGTCGTCGTCGCCTTTCAAGTGCTTTAACCGTGTAACACATTAAAATGTTGGTGTAGGAGTTGGAGGTTGTCGAGCTGCTACATGATGTTTGCCCAAAGCATCCATAATGAGCCAGATGTGGCCCTTATCATCTTCTTCAAAACACACAGTGCAAATTTTGCTGGAAAAACGGTGCCCAAAGACATTCTTTAAACAAGCAAGAAATCCAAACAGAATTATCTCTATGTAACATATCTTCCGAATAAAACTGAGACGTAAACGACTTTCTTCTGTGGGTCACTATCTGTGCATAGAAATGTTCAGCGTTGAAAATGGGAATACATTAAAATGCGTTCAAATTCATGAAAACGTAGCAAAACAGCTTCTAATTGAAAAAGGCAGCGTTGTGTTGGGAGCCAAGCCATTACTGGGTTTTATGTGGGTATGGGTTGGCAACTAGGACTAAACATAGACCTACTGTAAAAACAAATATGCCCATTACATGGGGGAAGCCATTACATGACGTTTATTAGAAAACAGCAGCAGATTATATTTGTCATGTTCATATTTTTGTTTGTTTGTTGAGGGAATTGAGTGTGCGCCCTGAAGTCTGCCTCGCCTGGTGAACTGGGGGGATTTTCAGAGAATGAAGGGGAAACGAGGGCGTTACAGCTGCTGTCATGTTGAGTTTTTCTACCACCCCAATCGCAAGTTTGCTCAGCGCCTTAAACCATGCATAAGCCAACCCCCCCCCCCCCCCCCCCCCACACACACACACACACACACACACACACACACACACACCACACACACACACACACACACACACACACACACCCACCGCTCCACCCTCCCACTAAGATATCTGTGCTGGAAGGTTGTTGTGTTACATACACTTTACATGTTTATCATGTAAGTCTAACATATGAACAAAAAAAGCAAGTTATACCGTCGTGTTGTGTAGTTTATTCATAATAAAATACGCTGCAACACTTCAATTTTAATGGGGATTTGAATACAAGCAGTCAAAGGCTTTGGGGACACAGTATGGCAGTTGGTGTGTACTTGTAGACAGATCCTGAGGCCTCAGAGGCTCCTGTGAGTCACTGCTGACCCCTAGTGGTCAGTTCCAGCCTGTGTTCTGTGCAGACACTGTGTGTATCCATCATGTTAAACCTCCTGTCACCAACTGAACACAATGACACGTGCTGCGGCTAATATGCGGTGGCTTAGAGTGAAAATACACCATTAAATGTGTCCATCACTGTCAACTGGATTTCCCTAGAGGTCGTTGCTTAGTCCACTAAAAGGCTTTCATTCACCCCAAGAATCAGAGTAAATATAATAATATATCAAATGATAAACAGAGAATATTCTAAGCAAAATGCCGTCTTATGCACAAGGAAGCTTCCTTATTAAGTTCACACACGAGAAAACATCCAGCACACTAAGCAATTAATCTCGAGACTAATTTCCAGTACACATCACCAAAGCATTTAACAGGAGAAATTCATTCATCTCATCCATATAATACTCCATAAAATGCTAATTGGACGTCTACAGAGGTCAATCCAATCCTTAACTCCCTTTGTTCACTCACTTTTTTGTCTTTCAACTCCGCTGGGGAAAAGAATAGTGCGATCCTTTTACCCAACACCCTAAAAAAAAGACAATTAATCTTTAGAACACGGAGCCTTTCCGCTCCATTCCCTGTCATGTAAGGATGGGTGCATTAACAGACGCTTTGTTCTCAAGCCACGAGAATGTCCATTAGGCCTCCCTGTCCAGCACATCCACAGATCTGGGGTGACCCAGTGCAGCTTTCAGCTGTCTCAGCAAAGCCTGCGACCAGCGCGGCTGACACTGCAAGATGTCCTCTTGGGGGACATAGGGTGTATGTAGGTCATCCAGCGACCTGCATCGTGTGTGACAGCACAGCGGTCATTGTCCTCGGTCGTGCCGGGCCGGGCAGAACAGGGATTGAAGTGGACAGACCACGGGAAGGTCCCCCCCCCCCCCCCCCCCGCACGTCATCATGAACTTTTCCCCATCTCCTCCCTTCAGCACGTTGACATTATCAGGGCAGACAGAGCTGTGTCCGGCCACATTACTCTCACCGCTGCTCCATTATTCATAATAGCCTTAATGTAAGGGAGGTGCAGGAGGAGCCACAGACTGCTTCTCAAGGGGGGAGAGACAGACAGACGCCCCCCTCCTCCCCTAAAAACAACACCCATATCAGCATTTCAACTAATATGATTGCGACCAGCCGATTTATGTACCAGTCCAAGCATAAAAATTGTCATTTCTGAAGATAAATAATGAAGTCGCTCTTTGATCACTTCAGTCTGCCTCCACTCAGACTATTAATTCAGAGATTTTTCAAACCATTTAACAAAAGTGGTCGAGCACTGCCATCTTGTGGTCAAAGTGTAGAACTAATTTCTCCTCCAAGACGAGCTCATTATTGCATGTCCAATCTACAATCATTACAGAAATGTTTGTGTGCGTGTGTACTAACTAGAATGGGGTTAGCTTTCCAGGTTCAACTAAATAACCGGACACTCTACAAAGCTCATATTCTGCACAAGTCCTCCTCATAACGGAGAGCAGTTCCTGGATTGACGAAGTTTGGGGTGAGTTTTTCGACATGATTAATTATTTGAAAAAAATATTGGAAGCAACTTGGCTTGCCGTCATTATGATTGGTTCTCTGGTCTGCAGCGAGTTCAAAGTTAGTATTTTGCAGGTGTCTTTTTTTTTTTATAAATGAGCTAATGCAATGTAACTAAATACTGAATGTATTCGCAATGTAACTAAGTGACAAGCAATGTGTTTACTGATGTTAATACTGCCAGGATATTGCAAATGTACAAGCGCTATATGGTGAATTAGGTCTACAGTTATGACAACTGGCTCAACCATTGTGAATGATCTGTTATGAACTAAACGTTTAGTTCAGGGGTGTCTATTCCTGGTCCTCAGGGGTCCTGAACCTTTTAGATGATTCCCTTTTAAGATAATATAAACCTTTATTTGTCCCCTAGGAGGGGAAGTTTAAGATCAAGGTGTGCTAGAGCAGGGACACATCTGAAACCTTCTGGACAGTAGCCCCCCCCCCCCCCCCCCCCCCCCCCCTAGAGAACCAGGATAGCCCACCCCTGGTTTAGATGTTCATGCTGGGAAGATAGTTTAGGAGAGCCACACATGGAGGATAGGGTGAGTTAAGGCAGAGCTGTCAACTATCATGCATTTGATTGGTTCCTCAGTGTGTGTAACCAATCAAATGCGAGTATCTCACGGCCAATGCGTGAGAGTTGGCAGTGCTGTTGGGACATCTTTAAAAGGCATTACAGTAAAGTCTCTAAACTAAACTATGTACATATACCGGTAATCTTTATTTATCCTGTTCTCCACTATAGCATATTTTGATCTAACCCTAAACGTTTGCATAAATATAGGCTACCACGGCAACGGCACTTTGACGCATTTGACATTACAAACTATTGTTTATTCGTTTTTAAAGACAAAGAAATACTCGAATGACTTTTAATCACATTTTTAATCTAGATCGGAAAATGATCTTGTCCCCCATCCAGACTCTTTTATCGGTTATAGGGATGCATGGAAGCTGAGGCTGATTTGATGTTGGTCTTGATGCTGCTGGGCATTTTTCCTGGAGAAAACAAACAAACAAACACAACATTCCTTAGTAAGTTGATTACAAACATGTCCTACAGTCACATCTAACAGAGTCAGTGTACCTGGCTGCCCTTGTTGCTGAGGTGTGGGACCTCCCATACCAGGCTGCCCTGGAGCCCCTCCGGTAGTGACCTGCTGCAAGCTGGGGCCCCCCGTCATCATGGCCCCCTGCCCGGGGTGTCCGGGGCCCACGGGACCCGGGGGTCTGCATTTGGACAGCCCCTTCCCGAAGCCCACAGCAGCCACCAGAGCGTTGGTGTCCGCAGGGTTGAAAGACGGCTTGTTCTGTCGTATTGCTTATGGAGATGAACAGAAAGTTCAGAGCATCAATAATCTTGTTTGTGTTTGAACCCTGGGTTACTTAGATTAGAAACCCTTTCAGCTGACAGAGAGACAGTTTACCTGCACTCTCTGCATCTCTGTCGTCTCGAGGATTGTTGAGCTTCTCCAGCAGATTGGAACAGAGCTTATTCAAAGTCTGGATCTGTTTCTATAAAGGGGGGAAGGGGGGAAGAGGTGAGTGGAAAGTAAGGCTTAGTTACATTCAGACCAGAGGAAAACACTGATGTTGTGTCGTCATCCCTGAGTCTCTCCTCCACGTACGACCCCACCATCGCGAGGTTACCTGGGCCAGTTCAGGGCCGATCCGGGCGGCCTCGGCACTCAGCTGCTTCTCCTGCTCCTCCACCTCGGGGTCCGGCTTGGTCCGGAGGTGGTCCGGCACGATCTCGTGGCTGAACACTGGCACACGCTGCTCTGTCAGTTTCTGTCAAAGGCAGCAGAGAACAACCCTGAGTTAACAGGGGCTTCTTGGGAAGGATACAAGTGGTATAGATGGTAATAAGAGATGGTAATAGGTTATGGATACGTACTGCTAATTCTTCGTCCCTGTCTGGAGACAGCAGCAGAGGTATTATAACCTGGGTGCGGAATGAAGGCGTCTTCTCGTTCCTCAACAGTTTGTTGATGGTGTTTAATTGGCCAGACAGCAAGGCAAAGTTGTCGAGCACAGAAGGCCTGAGCGATGAACAAAACATGGTGGTTTTTAATTTTGTATTTTATTTGAAATCTTCAGTAATAATGTGTTTCTGTATGGTACAGCCACATCAGTACATGACATGAGTGGCCTTACCATGTCAAGCGATCGTATTCATTTTCCAGTTTATAAATGAAATTGTGTAAGGCGTTTTTGAGATGTGCAACACGAGAAATAAGTGATTCCACCGCTGCTTCCAGCTGCTTTTCCTCACGTTGCTTGAAGGAGAAGAATAAAAGTCATAAAATACAGATCACTCTTTAAATACAGATCACATCAGTAGATCACATCAGTAGATCACATCAGTACAGTCAGCAGCTTTCTGGCTAGACAAAAATATTAGCTGACAGCTAGCTTAGCATACGATTGCTAATCAATCTGCCCCCTAAAGCTGAATTACAACTGACTCCAGAACCCAGTCATGTTATTATGTTAATATACAGGCTAAGGTTAACTTAGTTAGGTAGAAGTATAACCTTAAAATGATTAAAGAACACTCACCTGCATGATTATAATCCACCTTCCTCTATGAGAACAGACTGGTGTCGTTACCTAGCAACTAGCTTGCTAAATGATGACCGCGGAAGTAAACCAAACGACCTTTCAGACTCTCGCCTGAGTAAAGGGATTATAAATTATTTGTTCCACATCCTTTAACATATCCATCATAATTTATAGATGTAATTATTTTTTTAAACTTTTTATAGTAATAATTCTTTCTTTATGGACAGGTCAGTGTCGCGGGACTCAAATCGAGCTCGCGGTCAACCGGCTGAGAAACGAAGACGCAAACCTCAGAAGACTTTTCCGCTTCCGGGAGTCAAGAAATAGTAAACAAAATCCTGCAAGAGCGGAGCACACACACCGAAACACACACACCGAATGACAAACCCGTTAACGTGCAGTCATTTCATTAGCGAAGACTCGCAGAAACACTCGGAGCTCGCGCCGACCGTGCAAGTGATGCCGCGCGCGGCATGGCAGAGAGACAGGATAATGAGGTAAGGATATTATTTGCAGAACATGTGAGCAGCACAGCATCACACTGTTGAACCTGCAGCACTTCTGTCTGCTGATCAGCTGAGCTGTCAGTGCGTCCTGCCCAGCGGGAGGGGCAGCTTCATGTTTACCTAGAAGGCTGAAGGATGTTCTCGTGACATGCTTTATGAGAGATCTGCACGGGATAGCAGGCTGGGTTTTATTTTGGTCTGTGGTCCAGGAAAAGAATAGTGCAGTGTCAGGTTGCGTCACATGGCTCATGCAGTGAGTTGATGTGGTTCCTCAGGGTTGAAGATAAGTTAGAGCTTTAGTATGACCCTCAAATATGCTGTGCTCATGATGCACTGTTACAGTAGATTTAAAAAGTGTCTTTCAGTGTGAACATGAAAGTAGTTTGTTTACAATGAACTTGTTTACAAGTTTTGACCATTACACTTCTCCCTTTGAAGGAGAAATATTAACATTATACTGTGGTTTTATCAGATTTAAGATGTCTTAAGAGGTAAAGTGAAGTCATAAAGACCAACATTGAAGGCAAATCTCCCCATCTCACCATGTGCAGTGTGTGTGTGTGTGTGTGTGTAGACCCCTCATGGTTAACAGACCTGAACCTCATAGATATTCTTCAATATTGCATCTTATGATTGAGCTTGTCTCTTGTCTCTCCCTGAGGTGGAGGAGGCAGGCCAAGTTTACCTGCTGATGAAAGAAGAATATCGCATCTCCCGAAACGTCCGTCTGGCCTGGTTCCTGTGCAAACTCAACCAAGTGGTCTGGCCGGCATCAAAGTCCGAGCTGGTGAGTCTGTGATGTTTGATTCAAGTCACATTATTAAAAAAACCTTTGGGTCATCAGGTACAATTCACTGACACCTCCTCTCACCGTATAAATCACTTTAATCTGTACCTACCCTGTATATTCTGAGTATACAATTACAATTATATTCTGTTGTAATAACTGTTTTGCACTTCTGTTTGGATGCTAACTGTATTTCGTTACCCTGTACTTGTACCTGTGTGATGACATTAAAGTTGAATCTAATCTAATCTTAATGCAGTTACACTCTGAGAATGAGCTGGATGTGCTCAGTATCTTGCCTAAGGGATGGTTGTCAGATTCAGCCCCCTCCAGCCTCCCTTACCTGCTGGTGCCCTCCACCCGTGTGTCCTTCCTGGCCCGGAGGTACCGCTTCATCATCGAACTGGACCTCAGCCCCTCCACTCGCATCGTGGTAAGGTTGGATTCTTCTTTAACCCTGGTCCTCAGGGCCCACTGTCCTTGCATGTTTTAGAGGTTTCCCTGCTCCAACACACCTGATATAAAGGGATGTAAAGGGTCATTATCAGGCTTCTGCTGAGCTTCATAATGACCTATTCATTTGAATCAGGTGTGTTGGAGCAGGGAACCATCTAAAACAGGCAGGACAGTGGGCCATGAGGACCAGGCTTGGGGACCACTGTTTGACAACACATCACAGTTGGATGTGTATGGATGTTTGTCAAATGTTTTTTTCTTTTACCTTTTCATTGTGAGGACTGGGAAGGGTATACCTTGTTGAACGGCTACTATTCCCTTTTTCACAGTCATGTGACGAATATCACCCTTGAATGGGACGGGGCTATTCTGGTTGACCGGCAAGATGGCGGTCATGTGCTCATCTTTCAAACGACAGTTCTCCATCTTCACCTGTCATATCCGCTGTCTTCTGTCTTCTTGTCTGCAGGACGACAGCACAGGGGAGATGATATTCGACGAGGTCTTCCATGCCCTGTCGCGGTGCCTAGCTGGGCTCGTCAGAGCCTTCCATGTTCCCGGGACGGATCTGGTTTTCCAGCCGGAGATTTTCATCACCATCCTGGCTTATTCCTCCATCATCGGCCTCAGTTCCCACCAGGTGCTCACAGCGTTCAGGCTATTGAATCCTGGAAACCAACCTGCTGATGTTACATTGAGTCATTTAGCTTGACACTCTCATCCAGAGTGATTCACAGCAAAGTAAAGCTGCAGACTAGTTGCCCATACCAGTGTTAGGAGTCACAAAGTGAAAACCCACACTGAACACAGTGACTTAGTGTTTTTTCGTCACCTAGGTTCTGGTTCAGGGCTGTCAGCTGGACCGGACAGATCTGGACCAGTTTCTGCAGCAGATCTACCAGCAGCTTCGGGCTGTGGAGAACAACATAGCTGAGGTCCTCCAACTGCAGCACGACCAGGCAAGTTCGACCGCGCCCTCTCCCCCCTATCCCCTGTCCCTGTCTCTCTCTGGGGGGTTCCTACTGTACGGACCTGCAGTCACCCTTCCCTTCCCTCCCTCCTCCCTCTAGTCCTCGGTCCCCAGCCCGGGGCTGGGCGGTGACCACGGCGACGAGCAGCCGCAGAAGAAGCAGGGCGTCTCCATGGTGACGGCGGACGTGGGTCTGGTCAGCATGGTGAGGCAGGGGATTCTGGCCCTGCAGCTGCTCCCACCCAACTCCAGTGCAGGTGGGCTCAACTTCTGAACGGAGTTCTGCTTTACTTATATGTGTATATATATATAAGGAATCAAGTGGCTGAGCGGTTAAGGAGTTGGGATTGTAATCAGAAGGTTGCGAGTTTGAACCCTGGCTGTGGCAACGTGACGTTGTGTTCTTGAGCCAAGGCACTTCACCCTACTTGTCTCGGCGGGGGAATATCCCTTTACTTTCTGTAAATCGCTCTGGGTAAGAGCGTCTGATAAATGACCCCATGTAAATGTAAGTCTTTGTGGCCTTTTCCATCCAGGTATCATTATAATCACGGACGGAGTGACTAGTGTGCCTGATGTAGCGGTGTGTGAGACTCTCCTCAACCAGCTGAAGAGTGGAACCATCACCTGCTCTTTCATACAGGTACACAGAGAACAGCGTACTGCGCTTATCTTCCATGTGACTCTGAAAGTCGTCCAATCAGCAAGCTCAGACTGTCTAGCTGTTGAAGTTTGCCCGTCGTCTCGTTCGAAAATCGAGGTGTTTGATTCGCTCTGCCGTTCCCTCCCTGTCCCGCAGGTGGGCGGGGCTTACTCCTACGACTGTAGCTTCGGCTACATCCCCAACGTGGAGCTGATGAAGTTCATCTCTCTGGCTACGTTTGGCTCCTACATGTCCAGCTGCCCAGAGCCAGACCCAGACCTCCAGGACATGAACCCCTACCACAAGGCCTTCCTCACATACTCCTTCCTGAGGACCAGCGAGTCCATCAACCCAGAGTACTACTGCAGTAAGAACCCTTCCGGCACCTTCTGAAGTGTGTTTAGGCTCAGACGCTCAGTGTTGTATGAATTCAGCTCAGTATACCATGACTCTCCTTTTCTTTGAGTGCAGAGCTGTTTTAGCTGCTTGTGAGAAGTTCTCCCTAACAGTAGACTGGTTGGCCTAAGGACAGGGTCAATTACCTGGGCTGTTTAACTGAACGAACACAGAGACACAAAGGAGGCTTCTCCCTTCGTCCAATCAGCTTTCATGCTCACCTCTTGTTTGAGCCTGGTCGGTCAGGTTGATTAAAGGTTAAAGGTTAATTGTGTGTTATGTAACACAAGTGCCAGATTGTAGCAGCTGGTTTTGCTGCTGCCATTTCTCCAAGTTTCAAGTTTTCTTCGATGTTAGACGTCTGCAGTCCATATTCTGGTGTTGGGTTGAGTGAAATGGCTCCCTTGACTGATGTCTATTAGTAATGAATGTAGTGTAACAGAAAATGACAACGCTTGATGTGCAGATCAAGAACCTCTGGCAGTGCAGATACCAGCAGATGGATGTGAAAGTATGCTTGTGGTTTAAGGGGATGCCATCTTTCAGAGACAAAGATTATTCCCAGAGTATTCACCAGGGGGCGTGGCCTGTTTTCCAGTGTCCGACCACAAGCTCTTCAACGAGCACCTGGTGTCAGCCAATGAGAACCCGGCGCTGGTGATGCGCAGGAAGAAGCACGCGGAAAAGGAAGTGCACGCCCACCTGGTCAGCGTGGTGTCTGTCCGCCTCCGAGAGGGCTACACCATCCGAGAAATCAACTTCACTAAAGGTACGGTCCCACCCAACATCCAGCCTCCCCCTCCCCAGATCCACGATGGTATCTCCCGTTTCGGGGGCAGTTCCATTCAGCTCACCACATAACAGTGGGGGGGTGTTTTTTGGACGACAGGTGGCGCTCAGCTGGAGGTGAAGCTGGTTCTTCTGTGGAAGCACAACATGCGTATCGAGTACCTGGCCGTGGCCCCCTGGCCCCTGGACCCGGCCAAGCGCACCACCTGGGTGGAGGTGACCATGGAGGGCAGCTACGACATCCTGCACGACATCAGCTGCACCCAGAGGAAGCCCATCACCAGCCCGTACCGCACCGCCGTCATCCGACGCTTCTGGAACACTCTGCAGAGGTCTGCTAGCTGTTAGCCAGCTGCTAACATCAGTCAGGACAGGCAACATGGGAATTGTGTTTATGAATCAGAATCAGAATGGGGGTTTATTTGCTATACAAGATAAACAAGCATAGAACTGTGGCAGAAATGAGCAAACACAGAACATATATGTGGCATATTAAAAATGAATCTAAAGTCAAATGGAGTTTGATATTAAAGGGTGTCCTAAACCCCCCCCCCCCCCCCCCCCCTCCCTCCCACCACAGCATCAACCAGACCGATCAGATGCTGGTCCACCTGCAGTCGTTCAACACCCTCCCAGAGAACTACACCATCCCTGAGAGCACCAAGAACGGGGTCCCCCTCTTCTACATCCCCCCCGGGTCCACCACGCCCGTACGTACCGTCCAGCTGACCCTGCGACCCAGCCCTAAGACCCAACTGCTGCCCCCAACCGCTGCCCCAGCCGGTCTCATTCCCTGACTGTTCTCCCTCTCCCCCCCCCTCCTCCTCCTCCCCCCAGGTTCTCTCCCTGCAGCACGGAGGCTCCAAAGACTCCTCCCAGTCCCAGTTCGCCTCCTACTGGAAGCCCATCCTCTCCATGGACGCCAACTTCTGGCAGAGATGGCTGCACATGCACCGCATCGCCATCATCCTGGAGCACGACATGTGAGGCTTTTACCTCACAGCGCCCCAACGTTCGGCTGGAACGTTCTAAAAAAATATATTAATGACCCCCCCCCCCCCCCCCCCCGAAATCATTGTAATGGTATGGTCTTCCTTCCCCACAGGCCTGTACCAAAGCATCTCCACACAGCGGGGGGTAACGGCCGCTTCAGCACCATCCAGTGTCGTATCTCCCACTCTGCCCTGACCTCTCTGCTGAGGGACTGGAGCAGCTTTGTGCTGGTCGAGGGTTACTCCTACGTCAAGCTCATATACAGGTGTGAGGCGCCGGGAATCTTGGGAAGCGTAGTCCGAAAGGTTAACGGTTGCTAGCTAACGGTAGCTAACGGTCATTGTCGTCCGCAGTGGCTCCGACCAAACACCGAACTCCTTCTACCTGGTGCGTCTCATATCCAAAGCCCCCTGCATGGTGCTCCGCCTGGGCTTCCCCATCGGCACGCTGGCCCACACCAGAAACAAGGTACGCGGGGGAGATTCGAACCAACAACCTCACAAGCCTCAATCGGCTCCCAGTGATTTATTCAGTAAGAATTAAGTTGCAATGTTTTCTCTCTCTCTCTGGGATGTGACCCCCTTTGTCTGTCCTGCAGATTGTGGACGATCTCCGGGAGCAGATTTTGAAGCTTCGCTTCCCCCACCGCGTCCAGAACAAGGAGGCCACGCCCAGGACCAAGAGGAAGATCCTGGGGCACCCCTCTCCCTCCAAGTCCCCTCCTCTCCCCGCCGCCAAGCCCGCCCTGTCCGACCGGCCGTGTGTGGTGGTGCTCAACAAACCCCTGGAGAAGCTGCTCATTCGGTTTGTGCACGGGGGGCGGGAGGGGGGGGCACGCCAGGGGCATTGTTTGTTATCAATGTTTTTTCCCTCTCTGTTGAGACGGTTCCTGCTAACATTTTGCCCCCCCCCCCCCCCCCCCCCCCTCCCTCCCTCCCGCAGGTATGAGAAGCTTCCCTCCGATTTCCGGACTCCCTTCATCCTCAGCATGGAGAACTTCACCCAGCCCGCCAGCATGTCGGCCCCCCTCAGCGTGGCGGCCAACCGCACCGCCTCGTCCACCCTGGCCTCGCTGTCCCGCTACTTCCTGCACCGACGCTGGGTGTGGACGGTCCAGAGCGCCTCGGGGACGGCCATCCCCCAGCAGGCGGTGGCCCACATCCTGTCTATGCTTTCAGAGTGAGTCCCTCGCCGCGAACGTCCTCGCCGCGCTGCCTAGCCAGTCCCGCAACACAAGAAGTCTCTTCTCACAACAGGAGACTCAGCCAAACGTCTGTTTACTGAGTCCTGAGCACTCCAGTGAGGATGTATTCATTGAACCGCCATCAAAACTGGGGGTTTAGGAAACATATTCATATTGCTGTTTTGATAATTCAAAATGTATTCATGATTTCATTATTCAATGTTACGCCGTTAGTGCTTAAATCATTAGCGCTTATTTCCACCCCCCCCCCCTTTCCAAACCAGCTGCAGTGTTCATTAATAAGTCATATAAACACATTTGGCTCAGCTTCCGGAGTAGATAAACAGAGAGAGTCGCTTGACGGAATATTAAAGCGTTGCCTGAGAGCGTGTTTGTACGTTTGCCCAGGATCCGTCTGTCGGAGGGATTTCACTTCGCTGCCAGCGGCGAGGGCATCGTCACCATGGTGATGGAGCTACCAATGAAGGTGAGGCCAAGTAGCCTCTACCAAAGGAACAGCTCATATGTACCAGAGTTAACCTTTTTTTCAGCTCATATGTGGGTTAACCTTTTATTTTCCTGTTTCCTCTCCTCAAATATCCATGTTACTCCAGGACATGCCCATAGCCAAGGAGAGAGGCAGTCCCACCTGTATCGTACAGTACATACTGTTCCCCCCCCACTGTACTTCTACCAAAGACAGGTAAGGTTGGAAAAACCGGACACTAATGATATAAGAACAGACATTAGACATTCATACGAGCGCTTGGCTTCATCATGTTAATGTGCCTGATTTAGCCACACAGCCACAACATGTCCATGACTGTATTAAAAAACATAAAAAAGCTAATAATAAAAGCACTCAAGCCTCCTTCCCTGTCTCCTTTCCTCTCCTCCTCGCCTCCTCCATCCTTCCTCCCCCCCCACTGTCTCCGCGGACCCCTTCAGCTTCTCCACCGACGACGACAACGACACGGAGGTGGAGGCTGTGGACTCGGACACGGAGCTCCAGCTGGTGACAGAGTGCTGGGTGGAGCCTCAGAGTGGCTCGGTGATGAGCAGCCTGGAGCAGCACAGACACCTCAGGGGGCTGACCTACCAGGAGATCCCCCAGGCTGTCAGTACCACACACTGGCCCCCCCCCCTAAATATACACCCAGACACAGAGACACCTCAGGGGGCTGACCTACCAGGAGATCCCCCAGGCTGTCAGTACCACACACTGGCCTCCCCCCCCTAAATATACACCCAGACACAGAGACACCTCAGGGGGCTGACCTACCAGGAGATCCCCCAGGCTGTCAGTACCACACACTGGCCCCCCCCCTAAATATACACCCAGACACAGAGACACCTCAGGGGGCTGACCTACCAGGAGATCCCCCAGGCTGTCAGTACCACACACTGGCCCCCCCCCCTAAATATACACCCAGACACAGAGACACCTCAGGGGGCTGACCTACCAGGAGATCCCCCAGGCTGTCAGTACCACACACTGGCCTCCCCCCACTAAATATACACCCAGACACAGAGACACCTCAGGGGGCTGACCTACCAGGAGATCCCCCAGGCTGTCAGTACCACACACTGGCCTCCCCCCCCCTAAATATACACCCAGACACAGAGACACCTCAGGGGGCTGACCTACCAGTAGATCCCCCAGGCTGTCAGTACCACACACTGGCCTCCCCCCCCCTAAATATACACCCAGACACAGAGACACCTCAGGGGGCTGACCTACCAGTAGATCCCCCAGGCTGTCAGTATCACACACTGGCCTCTCCCCCCCTTAATATATAAATATATCTATGTATTATTACTGTTAATAATTGTTGGGGTATACACACACTCACACACAGAAATACATATATATATATATATATAGAATACACACACACATATATATATACACGCACAGAGATATATAAAGATGGATATACAGTATATGTATATATAGTACATACACACATATATATACACACACACAATTCAAATCATAATAACAATAGTAATAATACAAATGTATATAATTCACTGACAGTGGTCTGTGCTGTATGTATCTGTCTGGTTTGTCCACAGATCTTTCCCCGGGACCTGACCTGCATGTCCACCATGTTGACCTTTGAGTATCTGAGTCAGCTCTGCCAGAACAAGGAGCAGGTGTACCCCAGCCCCGGGGTCAAGGATATGGGAGGTGGGTACCACACACACACCCCCAAAACTAACCCCAACTACTCCCCTCCGGTCTACTGGACCCTTTAGAAAGCTCCAACTCTTCCTGTGGGTACTTAACGACTTTTAATTTTAGGGCAAGTTACACAAACACAACATTTACTGTGGCAGGATGGAGCAAACAAACAACATACAGTATACAGGACTTCAATAAAGATGATAAAAAAACTACACAATAGAGCTATACAGGAAAGGGTGTATACAAACTATAAATAGTACAAAAGTATTAAAAAAGTATAGCTGTGTTTAGTGTCTGGTGGTATGTCTGTCAGACTGATGTTCCTGGTGTTGCTCTGTTCCTCTGGGTCTCAGGTGAAGGCCATGCCCAGGAGGACTGTATCCACACTGTGCCTTTTCAGTTTGACCTCATCCAGCTGCTCCCCAAGTGCCAGCAAATCGAAATCTTCTTCCTCACCCTCGGCAAAGGTGACCTTTGACCCCCTTTTCAACAGAATGAAACCCTAGGCGTTTAACTCAACTAGATTAAAGGGGGAATGGATTCTGTGGGGGGGGGGATCTGACAGCCTCTCCTTCTTGTTGCCGTTGCAGTGGAGGGGCACGAGGAGCACCAGGACGCCCCCTGTCTGCCTAACGAGATACTGCTGGGCCTGTTCCACGGAAGCCTGCAACAGGAACTGAGTGATCGGGAGCTCCCATT
This sequence comes from Neosalanx taihuensis, assembly GCA_030340665.1. Lineage (NCBI taxonomy): Eukaryota > Metazoa > Chordata > Actinopteri > Osmeriformes > Salangidae > Neosalanx > Neosalanx taihuensis. The sequence goes on from CM059308.1 coordinate 3,537,152, forward strand.
GGCTGATGGCGACCACGCAGCCTTCATGCATCACATCCTCCAGAGGGAGCGGGAAGGACATGTTGCCCCGTTCTCTCTACCTGTCATCAAGGGTGGGTAGCTGGGACGCACCTGCCCGTGTAACAGGGATAGCTAACTGGCTAACTCAGGCTCACTCTGTAGCTAACTCAAGCTAACTCAGGCTAACTCTGTATCTAACGCCAGCTAACTCAGTAGCTAACTCAGACGAACTCTGTAGCCAACTCAGGCTAACTCTGTAGCTAACTCAGGCTAACTCTGTAGCTAACTCAGGCTAACTCTGTAGCTAACTCAGGCTAACTCTGTAGCTAACTCAGGCTAACTCAGTAGCTAACTCAGGCTAACTCTGTAGCTAACTCAGGCTAACTCTGTAGCTAACTCAGGCTAACTCTGTAGCTAACTCAGGCTAACTGTGTAGCTAACTCAGGCTAACTCAGTAGCTAACTCAGGCTAACTCTGTAGCTAACTCAGGCTAACTCTGTAGCTAACTCAGGCTAACTCTGTAGCTAACTCAGGCTAACTCTGTAGCTAACTCAGGCTAACTCTGTAGCTAACTCAGGCTAACTCAGGCTAACTCAGGCTAACTCCAGGCTGACGTGATGTGTTGTCCTCACAGAGGAGTGGCTGAGGCCTCCGGACAGACAGGATGTGGGGACATCTCTTCACACTGTGGGCAGCAGCAAGGAGGTCACAGGATCCACCAGCACCTTACAGGTACAGCCAGGTCACATGATCCACCAGCACCTTACAGGTACAGCCAGGTCACATGATCCACCAGCACCTTACAGGTACAGCCAGGTCACATGATCCACCAGCACCTTACAGGTACAGCCAGGTCACATGATCCACCAGCACCTTACAGGTACAGCCAGGTCACATGATCCACCAGCACCTTACAGGTACAGCCAGGTCACATGATCCACCAGCACCTTACAGGTACAGCCAGGTCACATGATCCACCAGCACCTTACAGGTACAGCCTGGTCACATGATCCACCAGCACCTTACAGGTACAGCACTAGGCAAAGTCCTCTGTGTGTCTGTCTAACCTGCATTGTGTGTGGTGTGTGTGTGTGTGTGTCTGTGTGTGTGTCTAACCTGCATGGTGTGTGTGTCTCCTCTCCTCAGAGTTTCAGTAATGCTGACCTGGTGGATGAGGAGGCAGACCCAGGGCACAGAGACTTCTCCACCCCTCAGTGGAAGTGCTACGCCAAGTACATCAGCTCCCAGCAGATCTTCCTCACCTTCCTGCCTGCCACCTTCACAGGTGCCCACGCCTCAGAGAATACCCCCCCCCCCCACCCACCCCTCCTCGTTTGATGTCATTACTTAGGCTGTTACAGTCACATTCACATGTATTCATTTAGCAGACGCTTTTATCCAAAACGACTTACAAGAGAGAGCTTTACAAAAAGAGCATCGGTCACTGAGCATAGCAACGTGATAGACCCCAAAACATAGCGGGGCTTGTAGATTACAAAACATACATCATGAAAACCAATAAGTGCCAATGGAAGAACTGTTTAAGCTGTTAATTTGGGGGGTATTTTTCCCTGATGTACCAAAGGTTTGTTTCTCCTTCTCCCAGACGTGCAGATGTTAATATCCTCTGGCCTGGAAGCAGAGCTTCAGGGGGGTGTCGTGCTGGAGGACGACGCCATCAAGCCCGGCCACAAACCCCAGGCCAACGGCCTCTCCGCCTCCACCAACGGGCCGGAGGGCTGCGGAGACGGGCCCAGGAGGGGCTCCGGCAACGGGGTCACGTCTCCTCTGCTTTCCCCTGGGTCTGAAGGCCCAGACCCGGAGATTGAGAACGGATCTGCAGGCACAGGTTAGGGGCCAGGCTCCCTGGAGGGTCAACTACTCCCCCTCCCCTACACACACACACACACACACACACTCTCACACAGCATCTCTCTCTCTAACACACACTCTCTCTCTCTGTCTCTCCTCAGTGTTAGAGGAGAGAGATGGCGTTCAGTTCTTTGAGCCCCACAAGAGGGACTTCCACATCAGCTTCGGCAGGCAGGCGTCCCAGCAGAGCTCCAGCGACCCCGCCCGGCCGCGCTGCCCCGTCTACATATACAACTGCTCCCTGGACTCCCTGAAGGAACAGCTAGTTCACCCCCTCTCCAACCGCCAGCCCCAAGACATCTTCTTCAGGTACCAACACTGCCCCCTAGTGTCAGGGAATGCTCACAGCAGTTGTAAAAACGCTTCCACAAGTAAATGCATAACGTCTATTATTTGGATTCGGATTGTTCCGGAAGCTTCCGGATTTTTCCCCCCACCTCCATGCTAACGTGTGCATCTCTGGTTGTCTTCCTTGGGTGAGAATAGAGCTCAAGATGCTGACTCCTGGGACATGTACCGGGCCGACCCGGGGCGCCCGGCGACCCCGAGCCCGACCTCTGGGAGGAGACGACCCCCCTGCCGCCGCCACCTCCGCCCCCCTGGCCTCCCCCTCCACCCCCAGCGACGGCAACGAGTTCTACCCCCTGGTGGGCTCCTCCGGGTCTGAGGCCCAGGGCCTGCTGTACCCCTCGCCCCTGTTCCCCCTGCTCAGCTGCGAGGTGGCAGCCGCCCGCCGCCACATCCAGAGCAGTGTGGAGCAGGCCATGGGGCACTGTCGCCGGGACAACCTGTGGAGGAGGCTGTTCCACGGGGATCACCTGGCCCTGGACAAGCTGAAGCTCAGCAAGCTGACCTTCTCAGAGCTGGAGGAGCTGCTGGACGCTGTGCAGAGCCGGTCCGTGGGAGACATCGACCCCCAGCTGGTAAAACACGCCACCAAACACCCCCCCCACACACACACACACACACACACACCGGCCAATCATTAACACCGGAATCATTTTTCAAAATGCTCTACAGACTCGTCTCCCAAAGCGTGAAATATTCAAGTCAGTTGCGATCCGGTTTCAGTTTTTCAGTCTCTTGCCCCCCCCACCCCCCCCCCCCCCCCCCCCCCCCCCCCCCTCCCCCTCGGAATAGTGCCGCTACATCATCGCCAAACGCGCTCCTCCACCGTCAGCCCTTCCTGGAGCGTGTTCATCAGGCGCTCAGATCGTTAGCGAAGGGCGGACGCTGGTGCGAGCATCCAGCTCCACGCCACATCAGCCCTCGTGTCCGGTTCGCCAGCTGACACGATCTTGCCGAAAGCCAAAAAATGAAAAAAGCCAGAGAAGCCCCGCGCTCATCACGGCAGTCTCTTTCATTAGATGGCGGAAATGATTCCTGTCCATGTTCCATTAGTACAGAACTGTGGACAGATGCTCATTACTAGAGAACTAGAGAAGTATTCTTCTCCCCTGTTTAAGTGTCTATTTCTAAAATAATAATAATAAGAGGGTCTAGTACTGCGGAAGTGTACTTTAATTACTTGTGGCGTGTCTCTGTCAGAGAAATAAGGCAGCTCAGTATTTTAATCAAAGCTGCCCATTCCTAGCTGGCAGTGACTTTCCCCACAGGGATGTCAACAATTATTACATTCGTTTGCATAGAGAAATCCCTAATTAAGCCCCCCCCCCCCCCCACAAATAAAGTTGTTTGTCATACCAGCGATAAGGCACTCGGATGCCCCTGCGAGCACGCTCAGAGTCAGTGTGTGTGTGTGTGTTGGGGAGGAAACCTCCCCCCCCCACCCCCCCCCTCCCCCCCCCCTCCCCCCCCCCCCGCGTATCACTGCCTCATCTTTTCTTCATTTTCTCTTTTTTTTGGGGGGGGGACATGCTGTTGGTAATGAATTAATTCGAAGCCTTAATTGCCTTTTGCCTTCCTGTTGGGGTACGTGGGCTCGAAGCTAAGCTCGCTCTCTAACCGGATCTGGCAAGGTCATGACCCTGACGACCCCCCCCCTTCTCCCCTCCCCCTCTTCCTGGTTTCCAGGACTGCTTCCTGACCATGAGTCCCGGCTGGTACCAGAGTCTCATCAAGGTTCTGCTGGCTCGCTTCCCTCAGAGCTGCAGACACTTCGACGACAACAGCATCCAGTATCTGGTGAGAGGCCCTCCACACTGACGCTTCCTGGCTCACGCCATCCCCCCCCCCCCCCCCCCCCTTTCACGAGGGGGCCAACACGACCAACTGAAGTCCCCCTCTCCAGGGGCTGAGTCCGTTCAGATCGGAGCCTCCCTCTCAACCACAGATGGGGGGGGTCAAAGGTCCCGTCCTCCTTAAGGAGAACGTGTCTATTTATAGTCGAGAACATCGGCGTTAGCTCCGCCCCCCAACCCCCCCCCCCCCCCCCCCCATCGTGACCTAGAATCCTGGGGAGATCTGATGGAGTAGATGCGGGCGTGGAACCATCCCGCTGAGTAAATGAATTATTCCCGTCCTTTCTCCCCGCTTCTGTGAGATTACATCTGCCAGCTAAAGCCCATCCAGACTCTGCATGCATCAAAACCCCCTCCTTGAGCGATAGATTATGATGATGAGTTCACACTGTCAGCGCTCACTGTCTGTCTATCATTGTTTCAAGTGTTACAGCTGCAGGGGGCGACTGGGAACCTTGCTTAGTTTAGGGGGGGGGGGGGGGAGGCGTCATTTTATCATGTTTTTTTATGAACAGATTAATCCACAATTGGAAATAACCTCAAGTCATCTTAAACTGTTCTAAAATGTCACTCTTGCCTATTCTGCATTCCGTAACTGGTCCAGAGAGAGAAGAGAGAAAGGCGGAGAGAGAAAGAGTTACAGGAAAGGATCTGGTGATTTTCTGGAGAGAGGCTCTTGCGGACAGTGATCTAAATCAAGGAGGCTCTATATAATGTCGGCCATCTTTATTTCAGCAGTCGAAAGGCTTGACTTTGCCAAAAGCTTCCCAAGATTTGAGATCACAAAAGGCTTTAAAACGTTCAACTTTTAGTTTGTGTAGATACAGGACTGTTGCAATGTACAAGTGGACCTATGATCATTTTCCCGCCTTGTGTCAAACTCTGTGTTCCGATTGGGCCAGGAGTGAGTAGAACTGAGTCGACTGTCTATCGTTAACAGACGGTTCGTCTTTGTCTTTCAGGCTGTTTTAAACCAGAAGTTTACCGACTGTTTCGTCTTGATTTTTCTCGACACCCAGGCAGGAAAAACGGTGAGTTTGTTTTTTCCATTTTTGACTCTTGACCGTTGCGAACATCTGGTCTAGACTGTGCGTTTGTTAGGCTGCCTGCTTGCACGTTTTCAAGACTGAGCTTAACTTACATTTACATGTATTCATCAAAAAGCATCTGCTAAATGAATTCAGTGTAAACTTAAGAGCTCAGGTTTGTTACCGGTGCTGAATTTAAATCACACCAAGCCGGTGCTTCTGTCTCTTCAAGACAAGAATCCAGATGTCCCTGGGATATGAATCATCTCCTTCATCGCTCTCCCTCTCTTCTTTTTTGCCCCCAGAGCTTCAAAGTTGTTTTCAGGGAACCGTTGCCATCCCAACGGCAGCCTAGCAACAGCCCCCCTCCCCAGCTGGTGTCCATGTACCACCACTTGGAGTCAGTGATCAACACGGCCTGCTACAACCTCTGGACCGGCCTGCTGTAGGAGAGGGAGGGACAAGTACGAGACTGGCCATTGGACAGCCAGTCAGTCCGTCAGAAAAACAAGTAGCCTATCCGCTTTGAGGTGAAGAGAGCCTAACCCCTCCCACATGGCCACTCTCAGATGATGTGATAGATCCCTCTGCCCCCGTGAGCCCCAAAGAACTTGAAGGATTCTCTCTCCGATTCTCTCTCTGTTCTCCGGGAGAACATTTCTGCCGGCGGCGGCGAGGACGTTCCGCCTGGCCAATCGGTGTTTACTGACAAAGAGGCACTTTACTGACACAAGGTCTCAGGTGAACACTACCTCACATCCAGGGGAGACGCCTAGCAGCATGATACTGGACTTGAGTTTATGCAACGCTCCTCTTTGAATAGCCGACTGTCTGCACCTTGCACCGGCCTCTTCAAGGGAGGTGTAGTAGTGCTACTGCAGACAAGAAGCAGAAGTGAGATTTTTGTTTTTGTGTGTGTGTGTGTTCGCTTCCGAGCCTTAACTACTGTTGTCATGCGGTCGTGTGACGTTCCTCTCGAAAGAAGAAAGAAGGGTTAGGGGAGCGAGAGAGGCGTACGTGACGGGGGCACATTTGTTCCTGGTCGACCTTATCAGATTTGGAATACAGGGAAAATGTGAATGGATTCGTGTCAGAAACCCCCTCTACCCCCAACCCCCCCTCACCTCTACCCCCCCTCCTCTCACCCCCAACCCCCCCTCACCTCTACCCCCCCTCCCCTCACCCCCAACCCCCCTCCTCTCACCCCCAACCCCCCCTCACCTCTACCCCCCCTCCCCTCACCCCCAACCCCCCCTCCTCTCACCCCCAACCCCCCCTCACCTCTACCCCCCCTCCCCTCACCCCCAACCCCCCTCCTCTCACCCCCAACCCCCCCTCACCTCTACCCCCCCTCCCCTCACCCCCAACCCCCCCTCCTCTCACCCCCAACCCCCCCTCACCTCTACCCCCCCTCCCCTCACCCCCAACCCCCCTCCTCTCACCCCCAACCCCCCCCTCACCTCTACCCCCCCTCCCCTCACCCCCAACCCCCCCTCCTCTCACCCCCAACCCCCCCTCACCTCTACCCCCCCTCCCCTCACCCCCAACCCCCCCTCACCTCTACCCCCAACCCCCCTCCCCTCACCCCCAACCCCCCCTCACCCCCAACCCCCCCTCCTCTCACACCCAACCCCCCCCTCACCTCTACCCCCCCTCCCCTCACCCCCAACCCCCCCTCCCCTCACCCCCAACCCCCCTCCCCTCACCCCCAACCCCCCCTCCCCTCACCCCCAACCCCTCCTGACCTCTACCCCCAACGCCCCTCCCCTCCCCTCACCCCCAACCCCCCTCCCCTCACCCCCCACATCCCTGTACATTGCCACAGCTGCAGCCCCCCCAACAATCAGGGCTTTTACAGATGACGACAGTTTGAATTTTTCCCCTCTTCTCAAATGTCCTCAACATGCCACTGGAAGTCACCACACTGCCATCCTCTTCATCCGAAAAAAAAGTGCCTTTTGTTTTTGGGGGGGTGCATCGCACCTACGCAATTTGATTTCATTCCATTTTGGTTTGTCGCTGACGATGTAGCTCGCCCCCCCCCCCCCCCCTGGCCTCAGTTTACAAAGAGATGTGGTTGCAGACCAGCGTGTCAAGTTTAATAAAAGGTTCACTCTATTTCATCATTTCACCGCGAGCAGTTTTATATGTGTAATGGATAGTCTTGAGTGGCCCTATGGCGCTAACATAGTAAAACACATGATTTAAAGACAACCAAATAAGTGCTGAGTGTGTGTGGAGTCTCAGTCTATCCTCTGGCAGTTGAAGAATCCTAACAGCCATAGGGGAACAAGCAGCCTAGCTGAGATGACTATGGACGTTCCGGAATCTTCCGCTCGGTGGCAAGGTGCTGGAATCAGCAGGAGTGGTCTGTCTCGATGCTGGAGATCGAATCTTGACAGTGTGAGGTAAGTGTGCAGGATGGGAGGGAGGGAGGGAGAGGCACCAATTATCTGGCTGTGTTCTCTGTGTGCAGGAAAGCCTTTCGATATCAGTCGTTACAATTCCCTCCCCAGATTGAATGCTCTCGATGATGCCCCTGTGGAACGTGGGAAGAATCTCTCCAGGCAGAGGAAGTTGCTGCAGGTAGTTGTTGGTTGTTGTCATCAACAAGCTTTATGATGTGGTTAGAGCAGGATTTGGGCAGTGATTTACTGAAACATACACTGTGCTTAACTGGTATTCCATAAAGAGACACAAGGGGAAGCCTTTTATTATCGTCTTACGAATCAGATTTAATTATCACTTAAACCGACAGCATCAAAGAACATGTAAACATGGTTGCCGTTATTGTGCAAAAGTGTAATTACGTCAGGGCAAACTAATTAGACAATGTTGACACTGCTGTTCAATTCACCGTCGAATTCACCAAGTGTATTTAGACATCTGAACAGATAACAGGCCTGACACATGTTATACTTTTGACACGAAAATAAAAGTCTGGTCAGCGGAGGGGGCCGTGTTTATCTGTGGCCGGGGAGAGCGCATCAGGCCTGGGATCATAAAGGATGAGACTCAGCCTCACTTGTTATGCTTCCAGTACTCCTTAATCCATCCTAGACCATCAAGTGTCGATGCTGGAATGACAAGGATTGTTTGATTTATTTTATTTTTTACAAAGCTAGAGAGAAAAAAACTAGGTCATAATGGCAGATGACCAGATTCCCTGAATCCAATAACCTCCGCGTAACGAGAAACTCCACTATCACACTCCGTACCTTCGCAGTCAATACGCGTTATTTGCAAAAAAAAATAAGAATATCGAAATGAAAAGCTGAAAGGCAAACTTGTCCAAACCTGCTGGTTTATATTCGCAGCCTATGAATCCCTGATATCCGTGTTCCTCCAGGACCGTGAATAGATAAGGAAAGTTCAGCTCTCCCGGACTGTCTGGCTCATTCCGATTGGGAACCTGCGCGATCTGGATGTGACCTTAAACAGATTGAAAACAAGCCGGGAGAGAGAACATTCAAACTATTCATCTATTATTTCCCTCTTAAAAAAATAAAAACGTAATTTTGACCTAATGAAAGGTTGCCTCTGCCTAAAATGACGCACCGATTAGGGGGAAATACTTCTGAATATTCTGTGTCAGATTGCCATCCATTATTTGCCAGTGAAATATGTCCTAGAAAGACGTAACAGAGTCATTTTAAGTTGCACACAAATTCAACTAATCAGAATTAATGGTAGAGAGAGTAGACTACCTTTGAAAAGCTACTCACCATTTGCAGTTTAATATTTGGGTGGTCAACTTTTTGCAGAATGGCAGCGGCTAGGTACAAAGGTAAAACAGGTCAACAATAATAACATAAGGCCCTGCAGTGTCCAGTTAATGATTTGAGATTGGCAAGGCCTTTACCTTGGTGTGGCGTGTTGAGGAAATATCTAGGATCTGTTATTCTGGTGTTGATGGGTTCTATAAGACCAGTCATTCCCTCCTAGGAGATTCAAGTTGAAGACTTTAAGAGGGTGAAATACGAATGCTAAAATACTACATTATCCACCACTGGTAGGCTAATGTCATGGTTTACCACCAAACAACATACAAACACACAACACTCTTATTTTACACAGAAGGACTGGGGCTATCCTCAATGTTTATCTATATGTATAGTGAATTGAGTGAACATTTGTGACAAACAGCATCAACCACCTTATAAAACCAAATAATGATATCATCCCAACCCCCCCACCCCCAACCTTCCAATCTAACACAACCTCCCACACACTTTTTTTCCACAGCACTATACATGAAATTAATATTGACCCGAGCCGCATGATCACAGCTGCTTATGAAGGGATGAGAGCATGCATGATGTTCTTCCTGTCCCGGGGGTCACCTTTGAGAGGACGTCTGCAGCGTGTTTCAGATTCTGCACAAAGGTGGCCTCCATCTCCGTGGAAACAGCTGTGCGCTCCGCCCCCTCAGGTACCCTTCCAGCCATCAAGTGGATCCTGTAGAACAGCAGAACACCCACCATGTCAACCCCCCCCCCTCACATATATCCCTTGTTAGATAAACCAAGCAGGCTTTATTGGTCTCAGTCCTACTGTTGACTAGGGTGAACTTTTCTCCATATACGTACCTCCTGCAGTTTAATGCCTTTGCATATTGCATGGCCAGATTGAGTCCCTGCTTGAAGTCAGCCTCTCTCCCAGGTACAGCACCCAGGCCCAGTTCCCCTGCAGTCACCTCCCCTAAAATCACACCAATACAACCCTCTCTGTTATGTCTTTATTTGTCTCGCATGGTTCAGACAACACTGTACAACATTATTATGGAGACCCTCGTCATATGCATGGACGGAAGCCAATTGAAAGTGGGGGGGGGGGTATGACATGACCTGCACCCCCCCCCAGCCAATTAAGCACCTCACCAGGGGGGGTGTTGATTAGAACCACCTCCACTCCGGTAGCCTCACGGACTCTCTGCAGCTCTTCAATGTCACAGTCATACAGCCAAGCCGCTTCCACAGCCTGGAACCCGGCAGAGACAGCAGCGTAGATCCTCTGGCTGAACTCCGGTAAGTCAGTAAATAACCACGACATGTTGGCGCAGAACTTTAATGGAGGCATGTTGAACTGTGCAAACTGCGGGTGAACTGCGGGCAGAGCACGAGAGGGGTGTGTGACATGTGACTGTGTTGTGGGTTTTTGCATCCGATCTACCCCGAGTACCGCTTCAATCAAGGTTGTTACACTGATACATAAGACAATTTTAATGTTTATCGTGATTTTTTTGCATGAATTATACTGTGTCAAGGTCCCAAACATTTCGGAAAGCGTTTTCGATATTAAGAATTAACCAATCGCAGCCCTTTCTGAAGACATGCGCAGTGCGCCGTTCTCTGGACTGATAGGATTTTGAATTAGGTATTCAAGTGGTTTGTTGTTTATCGTTTATTTGTTGGTTGTTTATCGTGTATTTGTTTGTGGTTTATCTTGTATTTATTTGTGGTTTATCAGTTTAAAGCTTCTTCTGAAATCTATTGATGGTATTTTTTTCGTCTTTTTGAGTTTTACAATATTCCTCTCCAAAATGGGACTGTCAATCTCAGCTGATCCCACTGTTTATTTACATCTGTACTGTTGTACATTTGACACATTCATTTACCAGACGCATTTATCTAATCTTGCCCAGTTTCAAATAGTGACTCTAAAGTAAACACAGCAGTGGTATCAATGTCTGGTTAGAGCAGTAGCTCTCGGCCTGAATCCCCATTTCCCCAGGACAGCTGAGGTAGAAGTGGTTAGTGGACCACTCCTGGGGAGGGGGGCACTGGGGCAGGACCCCTGGGGAGGGTGGCACTGGGGCAGGACTCCTGGGGAGGGGGGCACTGGTGCAGAGGACTCCTGGGGAGGGGGGCACTGGGGCAGGACCCCTGGGAAGGGGGGCACTGGTGCAGAGGACCCCTGGGGAGGGGGGCACTGGTGCAGGAAATCGGCCCAAAACAGACCTTACATGTCCCAGCACTAACAAGCCTACTTTGGCTGCCTAGCATCCAAGGCATGTATAGATTTCATTCTTTGGGCCAGTATTTTAACGGTGGCCTAAAGCTGATGAACGTTTAGTACCTCCCCTGCAGGGGGTCAAATGGGGGGGGGGGGGGCGGTATTTTGGCTCGTGTGGAACATGAATACTTCGTGTTTTGGCGTGACCTATTTTGTGGCTTTGTTGATGTGCATCCCTCGAGAACTTTCATAAGCACAAGTTGGTATTATCATGGAGAAGAAAAGAACACAAATATTGTGTTGTTTTGATGCTTGAATTGTAACGTCTTGTTTTGACAGATGTTTTGAAATGCAGGATTGTGGTTTAGAAATGAAGACATTCTGTCCACCGCTTCTCAACAAGGCAGACCTCGCAGTCAATTTAGGCCCTGCTGAAAACGAAGGGGCTCCCAAAAAAATAAAGAATAATTCTCCATCCTATTACATTTTTGGAGTTCAGAGCACAGGCTGTGCTTCCTGACAGCCCTACAACCTCACCGGAATTATAAAGAGGTTTTACAACTCAGGCACGAACTGAGCCGAAATAGGTGAATTATAATATGCCAAGTAACAATGAGATTAATCATGCTTCCAAATGGATTTGTCCTGCAGGGGAGAGGAATGGACACAGAGCCATCCTGTATTTCATCCCAGGGATGTTAGCATGTGTAAGATGCCATGGCAACAACTGGTCCTCATTTCCGAGGGCCAGCTGGCTTTTCTGCCTCTCTTGTAAAACATAATACAGTGTATTATTTCTCCTCGCATATGTTTGTGATCATTTACTAATGCCACCGTGAAGCAGATCATTGCAAGAAGCAGGAAAGCCCAGGTAAAACATCTAGGAGTTTTTTTTTTTTTTTTACTTCTGGCAGAGTTTTGCATAATTAAATCTAATGGGCTCTTCCTAAGAATAGGATAATTAAAAACAAAAAAAAAACTGCAGAGATTTAGTACGAATTCATTTAAAATGAATGAACATTGGATTCTGCACATATGAAGGCAGTAATGACAATATACTATCTCTTCCAGGAGGAATGCTGCCCTAGGTTATTCTGGTGCTTGGATGTTAGTCAATTCATGTGGCTGGATCCAGCAGGAATAAACAGTTTGATAACAAATTCAAAGTAAGAGGTGATTGTTGTGACAGGCAGGTGACTCGTTTCAAGTTTCCCCCTCACCTTTACAGGTGCCCTGTGTTGGAGTTTATCTCTGAGGAAACAGCCATGCTGAGTTATTCTAATATATGCAAATTCTAACATGGCTGCCCCCCTGACAACAGCTGATAATAGCGGTGTCACTGGGTTGTGTCACTTACACAGCAGCCTGCGGCGGGGGGGGCAGAGAGAGAGAGAGAGAGAGAGAAAGCTCGCTGAACACACTGTATGCCTCCGCAAGTTCAAAAATAATTGAGGACATCTATACTTAATGTTTCTGCACGGTACAGGTGCTGTTTGGTCCGCTGGGTTCTTTGTAGGAGCTCATGCACCGTCGTCATCATATGCACATCATCTTGTGCACATCGTATACCGTCGTGTCTGTTTTCTGTCACCTGCGTGTGACGGAGGGAGGAGCGGCTCTTACAGACGCCGGGTGAAGCCTTTTAAAAGCTCTCCTACGACAGGAGCCCCGCATCGCAGCCACCAGTGCAACGACCCAGTCGGAGCCGCTGATGGTTCCTCTATCTAGGGCTCTAGGTTAGCCTCACCGGTTTCACCTCAGCAGCATGGTGGGAGTGATGGCACTCCTCAGACTTTAGTCATCGGTGACTCTATCACTCGCAACATTAGATTAGAGCCACCAGCGACAGTTTACTGTGTACCTGGGGCCAGAGCTACCGACATAGAATCTAATCTTAGGGTGCTGGCTAGCACTAAGGCTAAGGCAAAGGCCAAAGCTAAGGCACATGGCACACACATTGACGATAAGTACGAGAATATTGTCATTCATGTTGGCACCAATGATGTTAGAATGAGGCAGTCAGAGGTCACGAAGGTTAATATAGCCCGGGCATGTGACCTTGCTCAAAAGATGAGTCGGCGTCGAGTAATAGTCTCTGGTCCACTACCTGTTAGTAGGGGGAGTGATGAGATCTACAGCAGACTTGTCTCTCTTAACCGCTGGCTGGCTCGCTTCTGCATGGAGCATAATTTAGGATTCGTTGATAACTGGTCTCGTTTCTGGGCCAGACCTGGCTTGTTGAAAAGTGACGGACTCCACCCGAGCTGGAGAGGTGCTTTTCTTTTGTCTAGAAACATTGAAGCTAGTTTAGTGCAGACCTGACACTCATTAGAACAAGCCAGTCTAATGTCTCTACTGTCTCTTGGAAAGGCTGATAGGTCTGGGGCGATGTGTGCGAGGCCCGATAGCTTAGTTTGTAGTGTAGCCAGTGGGGTTCCTGATGTAGTTTTTCCCATTGAGACGGTGTCGGTCCCCCGCTACTTCTCAAAAAATATTCGGCCTGAAATTGCTAGGAATTATTCCAACCTATCTTATGTACAGCCTTGTTCTCCTGTTGTCAGCGCTCCTAAAGCTGCTGCTATTAATGTTATATCTTCAGAGGAAGCATCTAAGACTAAAGCTGTTGTAAAGCCTTACTGGACTATTGGACTCCTAAATATCAGATCCCTACCTACAAAGGCTGTTTTGATTAACGATCTGATATCTGAATGTAACCTGGACTTGATTGGACTCACCGAAACCTGGTTAAAACCTGATGAATATTCTCCCCTGAATGCAGCGTCACCTCCGGATTGCATGTATTCACATATCCCTCGTGTCTCTAAGAAAGGTGGTGGTGTTGCTATGATCTATAAAGCCAGTTTCAATTTAAGGTTAAAAGCTCTGAACACATTCAAAACATTTGAAATAATTTGCATGAAGCCACCAACTACACTGAAGAGGAATAATGCTACCATTCCGGTCCCTCCACCCTCTTTTTGTATAGCCACGCTGTATCGTCCACCAGGTCCTTACTCCCCTTTCCTGGAAGAATTTGCTGAATTTTGTTCGGATCTTGTGATGTACACTGATCATATCTTAATTATGGGTGACTTTAACATTCATGTAGATGACCCAAAAGATCCCTTAAGTAAGGCATTCAATGCCCTCATAGATTCTTCAGGGTTCACACAGGTAGTTTCCGAACCTACCCATCTTCATTCACATACTTTAGACCTAGTCCTCATACGGGGTATTGAGATTACTGATCTCACTGTTCATCCTCACAATCCTACATATTCAGATCATTACCTTGTTACTTTTAGAATGGACCTTTGCCAGAACCTTGGAGGTGCTATGCACATTTCTAGTAGCCGTCACATAACTCCAACTACAACTCTGGAAATGGCAAGTATTCTACCTGCAGCACTAGAAGCACTTGTTGCACCAGATAGATCCCTGAATGATAAAACTAGAGATCTGAATCTAGCTCTTAAGTGTTCGCTGGACTCTGTTGCCCCTCTCAAATCGAGGAAAAGGAAGGATAAGAAACTTGCACCTTGGTACTCAGAGGAAACTCGAACTCTAAAAAAGTCCACTAGAAAGTTAGAACGTAAGTGGCGGACCACTAAATTGGAGGTCTTCCGCTTGGCCTGGAAGGACAGCCTACTGGACTATAAGCAAATCCTCAATGAGACCAGATCAGCATACTTTTCTAAGTTGATCAGTAAGAACCAGCACAATGCTAAATTTCTATTTGATACTGTTGCAAAACTCACAAGTAAAAGTACACATAGTGAGAGCACGGATCTTTCTCCAAATGAATTTCTGGAGTTCTTTGACAACAAAGTCCATGTAATTAGGGACAAGCTGCAGACTAGTCGTGGCCAATTCACCATGAGCACTGAATATCCCTCTATACCAAGCATTCTTCATGTTCAGACTCTTCGGCACTTCAACCCTATTTCTTTGGAAACATTCATAAAATTAGTAGAGTCGTCAAACCCGACCAGTTGTCTTCTTGACCCCCTTCCTGGCAAACTACGCAAGGAACTCTTGCCCATTATTGGACCACCTATGTTGAGTATTATTAATGAATCTATCGAAACTGGCCAAGTCCCTGATTGTTTGAAAAAAGCTATTATCAAACCTTCACTTAAAAAACCAAACTTGGATCCTGGATGTCTCTGCAACTACAGGCCAATTTCAAACTTGCCATTTCTCTCAAAAATTCTTGAGAAAGTTGTGGCACATCAGCTTACTGAACATCTTACCGTAAATCAGCTATATGAACCTCTCCAGTCTGGATTCCGTTCTCATCACAGCACTGAAACTGCACTAGCTAAAGTAGTCAATGATCTTCTATTAGCCTCTGATGCAGGCTCTATCTCTGTCCTGATTCTTCTTGACCTAAGTGCAGCATTTGACACTGTCGATCATCAGATTCTCCTGGAACGTATGGAAAATTATGTTGGAATTTCTGGAATTTCACTTCAGTGGTTTAAATCATATCTATCTGATAGATCACAGTTTGTCCACTATGATGGCCACTCATCCAGGAGCTCCCTTGTGAAATATGGAGTGCCACAGGGTTCTGTCTTAGGCCCCTTGCTATTTTCTCTATACATGTTACCTTTAGGAAATATAATTAGAAGTTTTGGTGTACATTTTCACTGCTATGCAGATGACACCCAGTTATACCTCTCCCTTAAGCCTGACGAACTGCCTTATGCTTTGGAACAATGTGTCTCCGGGATAGGAAATTGGATGTCAGCAAATTTTCTACTTCTGAACTCTGATAAAACAGAGGTTCAAATCTTTGGACCAAAGAAGTACAGGAACAATCTATCCGATTTTACCCTAGACTTAAATGGCTTCAAAGTCTCTCAAAGCCAGCTGGTAAAAAATCTAGGTGTCACAATGGATCCTGATCTCTCATTTGAGCATCATATCAAGCAAATTACCAGAACTGCATTCTTCCATCTCCGTAACATAGCCAAAATAAGAAACTTCCTCTCAAAGGATGATGCTGAAAAATTGATACATGCCTTTGTTACATCCCGATTGGATTATTGCAATGTATTATTCTCAGGCCTCCCAAATACCTGCGTACTAAACTTACAGCGGGTGCAAAATGCCGCTGCTAGGCTACTGAGCAGAACTAGAAAGTATGATCACATAACAGCTACTCTTGTCTCTCTACACTGGCTCCCTATCCAAGCCAGGGCCGATTTTAAGGTTCTACTACTAACCTACAAATCCTTACATGGATTAGCACCACTGTACCTCTCTGGCCTTCTTGTACCTTATCACCCTGTAAGGACACTAAGATCCAAAGATGCTGGCTATTTGGTGATTCCCAAAATTAACAGAAAAACTGCTGGAGGTAGGGCTTTCTCATATAGAGCGCCTCTTCTCTGGAACAAATTACCGGTTTCAGTCAAGGAGGCTGATACCGTCTCGACATTCAAAGTTAGGTTGAAAACATTTTTATTCAGTCAGTACTACGACTGTTAAAGTGTGTAGATGTGCTGGGTTAGTTAGTGTGAAGTTATTTGATATCTGTTGTACTGTGAAGTTATTCAATATTTGTTGTAATATGACAGCGATCTCTTGTGGTAGAAAGAACTCAGTTTACGGTGGGAGTTATTAGGCTAGTGTAGTTAGCTTAACAAACTTTAAAACTTACTACTGTGAATTCTGTATTATTGTTTACACTACTGTGATTATACACCCCCCCCCCCACGTACTATATATATCCATTCCAGTCTGTACCCATGTTGTTTGTACTTCCATGTTACCTTTATTATTTGTACTATTGCATCACTTGTATTATTTGTATTATTTGTTTATATGTATCATATATGTAGTGTATTTTACATTGTATTTATTTATATTTTATTAGTATGCCACATATATGTTCTATGTTTGCACATTATTGCCAGAGTGAATTCTATGTTTGTTAACCCTTGCATAGCGAATAAACCCCCATTCTGATTCTAAAACCGTACAGTTAGAGATGACAGGAGACTTGGCTTTCAAAAGATACTATCTTTCAAAAAAAAAAAAAAAATAATAATAATAATAATTATATATATATATATATATATATATATATAAATAATAATAATAATAATAATAATAATAATAATAATAATATACATATATTATATATATCTTAGAGTTTTCTCTCATGGAACAGATTTATGTTCCAATTGAGGGGGGCTGGTGCTGTCTTGATGTCTAAGGCTGTGTCAATAGCCCCTTTTTTTAAATTGCTGCATTAGCCCACATTGACCGGTGGGGACCTCATTCTGAATATTGCTATAACTGTTAGCTGTTCCTTGCACTCTCTAACATCTCCTCTACTCCGTCTCACTGTCCTCCCCTCCATACCTCCCTTTGGTATGGGGGGACTGAGCTCTCAGCACTTGCGTGGTCATCGGCCAATGTTGGACCTGGTGCCAGTGGACATTGATCCGAGATGGTCTTCCAACCCCGGATCTGGTCGCCAGTCGGACGTCAGTCTCCCTGATGGACAAGGAGAGAGTTCCCGGTCCTTTTCCTCATCCCCCTGCGTGTGATGCCGCGCCAATCATGGGCCCAAGCCCAGTGACTGCCTAAATTGACGCTGTGCAACCTAAGACCCACGTTGAGCATTGAGTATTGATGTTTCAGCAACTTGTTAACTCTCTCTAGAGTTATGACTGTTTTAGCCTGTGTTCCGCTCTTCACTTTCTCCAACCGTCCCTGGAGGAGGGGATCCCTCACTGAATTGCTCCTTCCAAGGTTTCTTCCATTTTTTCTACCTAGTGAGTTTTTCTGGGAGTTTTTCCTTGTCTTCCTTGAGGGTTTAGGTTGGTTGAGGGGCGGTTCTAGGGGCATATGTGAAGCCCTCTGTGACATTGCTTGTAAAAAGGGCTATACAAATAAATGTTGATTTGATTTGATTTATACCCCCACCCAGGGCGCGCGTGCGTGTGTGTGTGTGTGTGTGTGTGTGGGGGGGGGGGGGGGGGGGGGGGGGGTTGATTAGTATTCTGGAGACAAACCGAGTTGTCGCCACCACCACCCCTACATCTGTCACCCACAAGGGAGAGAAATCCCATCAGATACCCTGGTGAGCTGCAAGCTCCCCTACCCAGATCCCCCCTCTGTGTGGAAACACAGACAGCTTGCCTTTAATGATTTAATGATGATCGGAGAAGCAGACCTTGATTTGGCTGCTCCAACCTATTGCTCCTTTTGAGACCAATTATTCTCCGGGCCTTGATGCTCTCTCTCTCTCTCTCTCTCTCTCTCTCTCTCTCTCTCTCTCTGTTTGCAAACAATCAAATCAAATGCTGCGAAGTTTGAACCGTGGCGTTGAGTTCATCCCCAATTATAGTATTTAACCCTCTCCATTCTACCATGTCTCCTCTTGTAGAATAGGAAAGCTTCCAGGCTGCTCTGAGATCCACCTCTGCTCCTGGAGTGGGTGTCTGGTAGAAGGCTGATGGACTAGGCTGGGTCCTAGCTGAGGAGCAGATGCAGTCTCATTAGCTTCGTGTGGGTGGGCACGTGTGGCCATCCCATAATCGTACCACCACAGATTCGTTAATGCTGGCACACACTCCTAAAGCACCCTGAAGACATATCATGAAACCTGCTCTGTGTGTCTCTTGTGCAGTTAAGGGTCATTTGTGTTTAGTTTTCCAACACAAACCACTACCCCCACCCCCCCACCCCCCGCCCCCCCCCCACCCCCCTGAATTGCAGCCTGATTTAGATTCCCAGGAGCCACTGTAGCTCATGGTGTCTATTAGCGGTTTAAGTGGCAAAAAGCCGCAACACTGCAGGGGATCTCATGGTGGATTTGTTCAGTATAGTGGATCCAGTTCTTCTTGTGTTGTGTATTACCTGGCTTTTCACCAGCTGTAGCCTGGCTTACTAAGTCGCCCCTGGTCTGTCCATGCATCGATTTCTAAGGTCAATATTATCTAGGAGCAAATATGCTCAGGTCTAAACGGATTTTTTGGGTCCATTTAGAGAAGCAACCAAATGGTTGTCCTGACAACTTGCACCCCCAGGCAGTCACACTTCCGTGTTTCCAATGGAGACATGCGTGTAACAAGAACTGCTGTTTCTGTCATGGATCACAGTGTTACCCTCGACAACCGCCTGTCACCATCCTAACGACTGTATCTGTCTACCGATACAACAACCATCTTCCCCATGGCGTATCTTCCCCACAATGCCTTTTGTCTCGTGTCCGGGGCTTTATGAACGGAGGACGGCGTGGGTTTGTTTCTGATAAGGCTTCCCGCTCTCTGGCGTCACCTCAGTGGATGTGCATCAGTGGTCGTGAGGGGGACGTGCTCCTTGACAACAAGGAAGCCACCATGACAGATCTTTTTAATTAAGCTCCCATCAAACGGGCCTTCCCCTCAAGGAAGCTATGTCGTCAAGACAATACGACGCGACTAATGATAAACTGTAAGAACTGGATATCTTGACTGGGCTGTGTGATGCCTGTTTTTCTTTTTAATCAGTATCCAGGATGGATAGCCAACAGCAGAAACATCCTGTGCTGAGGGCATTTCCTACCTGACTAGACACACACTGAGTTCTGGTTTTATCTGCCAGTTTGTTGTTAGGCATTTCTTTCAATCTTTCAACACCAAAAGTATATATTGGTGTCAATATAAATGCCCACCTTTCAAAGGTGTGATCCTTCTAATCAAACAGTGTCAGGTATAACAGGGGGTATAATTACAGATCGTCTGAACTAGTCAGACTTACCAAGGACATTTTTTTAAATAAATAATAACAGTTTGCTAATCAATACTGCCCTCTAGGGTTGTGTGGTGCAGAGTAAACAAATGTGAGATCACTTTAACTGTTTTCTGAATAGCCACCAGGTTTGGACTAACAGGGGCTGTGTTTGTGCTGGACTGAGGGAGGTTTCCAAATGGAGTCTAATGGAGTTTCCTGTTATGAAATCATGCTATTCTGGGGGGGGAAAGCTCAATTTTGGAGGGTTTTACTGTGAATGTGTCCAGTGAGTAGATCGTCTGTCAGGTGCTGTTATTGCACCTCCTGTGTCTGGACTGACAGGAGCAGTTTGAGAGAGCGTTAATTGGGAGGCTGTCAGAGCGAGCCTGAGGTAAAATCTCCTCTTCTAACACACCGCCTCATCAGACAAGAAGCGGGAAAACCTGCCTGTGCCATATCCTCGGAAGACAGATTTCTTTCTATCCATTTCATTAAGGATTGTTGTGGTATATATAGCTCACGCTCTAGTCGTCAGCAAAGAAATTAAGCGTGCGGGGATTTTGGCCTCCTTCTCTTTAAGTATTGTTCTCCAGCTGTTGATCCCACAATGCAAAAGTAATTTCCAGGCGAGCGATCGTACACCCGCCTGGAAGTTACAGCGGCCTGACTTAAAGAACACTAGACCTGATCCCTCTCTCTGATGTTATCGTGCTTCGCTCTGACGTTAGAGGATAGCAATCTTGGTTGGCTGACAGAATCATCTCATCCTATCTTGTGTGTGGATGATAATGGCTGGTGGAACATCTATTTGGCCTCTTTAAAGGCCACTCATTCGGCCTGAAATGCTAGATACAGGACTGTGATGAAGCTCGTTTTGGACGAGGTGTTAAAACAGTTGCAGTTGGGTTTGAAGTTTGGTTCCAGTTTGGCTTCCGTTAGTACTTCTAATATGCAAGCTACATCGGTAGCCCCCCCCCCCCCAAAAAGAAAAGAAAATGTCAATGAATCTGGCTGTTAGCTTTTTAAAGGTCGCTTTTGCCATCTGACCTAATGTTCTTACAAAGTAATGATCTCCTCTTGGGAAGAAACCAGGATTTAGAAAAATGATGCTCACCACCTATTTTTTTAATCCTGTCTTGCATTAGGAGGCATGCAGTGCAATCATATTACATTTTAAAAATCCATTTTGACAGAAGTTTGCAGGAAACATTATGTTCTACCTCAACAGAAGTTCATCCGTGGGCTTTTTGGATATATATATATAAAAAACATTTTAAGAGCATGAATGAGTTCAGGCTCATACACAACCTTGCCTGCATGTGTGGTTAATGCTGTTTTAGTTCCAACTGGTACCCTAATCCATAGGCTGTGGTAGCACAGGAGAGGTCCGGTGCTAATTTGCCTGTCTTCTTCTCGCTTGTTTGTGGCACATTGCTGTTCACCAGAGCAGATACAAGCTGCTGTCTAAACTACCATCTGGATAGAATGAAGTGTGATCATGACCTGCCCCATTGGAATAGAATCAACAGGTTACCTGTTAAAGCCTTTTAGCATGCGGAGGAAAGGAGGCGATGGTTGTCAGATGTGGTGATGCTGTCTGGTGATGCAGTGTCCTGGAGCCACGAGCGTCAGCGTTGATGTGTGTGTTGTGTTAATGTTGGATTAGGGGATATACTGGGTTGGATCTCTATTGAAGGTGATTGAGTGTTCTTTAATACCCTGGCTGTTCCCTTCTCCTCCCCTCCTCTCCCCCACCATCAACACCTCTCCCTTCTCCTCCCCTCCTCTCCCCCATCATCAACACCTCTCCCTTCTCCTCCCCTCCTCTCCTCCATCATCAACACCTTTCCCTTCTCCTCCCCTCCTCTCCCCCACCATCAACACCTCTCCCTTCTCCTCCCCTCCTATCCCCCACCATCAACACCTCTCCCTTCTCCTCCCCTCCTCTCCCCCACCATCAACACCTCTCCCTTCTCCTCCCCTCCTCTCCCCCACCATCAACACCTCTCCCTTCTCCTCCCCTCCTCTCCCCCACCATCAACACCTCTCCCTTCTCCTCCCCTCCTCTCCCCCACCATCAACACCTCTCCCTTCTCCTCCCCTCCTATCCCCCATCATCAACACCTCTCCCTTCTCCTCCCCTCCTCTCCCCCATCATCAACACCTCTCCCTTCTCCTCCCCTCCTCTCCCCCATCATCAACACCTCTCCCTTCTCCTCCCCTCCTCTCCCCCACCATCAACACCTCTCCCTTCTCCTCCCCTCCTCTCCCCCACCATCAACACCTCTCCCTTCTCCTCCCCTCCTCTCCCCCATCATCAACACCTCTCCCTTCTCCTCCCCTCCTCTCCCCCACCATCAACACCTCTCCCTTCTCCTCCCCTCCTCTCCCCCACCATCAACACCTCTCCCTTCTCCTCCCCTCCTCTCCCCCATCATCAACACCTCTCCCTTCTCCTCCCCTCCTCTCCCCCATCATCAACACCTCTCCCTTCTCCTCCCCTCCGCGTCTTTTCTCGGATGAGAATATCCACAGAATGAGTGGTCCCTATTAAAACTTGTCAGCTTTTCCAGGGCAGCGAATGAAAAAAGATAATTAACAGGAGCCCCCCCCCCCCCCCCCCCCCCCCCCCGTACCTGCTGAGCACCACAGAGATAAGAGGTAAAAGAACACTTCTGGTTTCCCTTCGTTGAGTCAGAAGCCTGTTGCCTGCGTGTTAATCCAATCAGGGAATAACACTGCATTTCACTGTTTGATGTCTCGCGGTTTTAGCGCTGTTACCTCTGCGTGGAATGTCAACGCTTTCTCTCAGACCCCCCCCCCCCCCCTCCCCAGCTCATTATCAGAAACCTCCTGTACCAGGAAGTCAGAGCACAAGAAGAAGAAGTTAAACCTGCCCAACCGATTCAAAAGCGGCATTCGGATGAAATCCTATCATGTGGAATTAGTAGGAGGTTCGTCCTCCATCCTTTCATGAAAAGGCAGCAGGCTTGTTATGTGGTTGGTTGGCTGACACACATTACTAAGCAGGACTAATAACTGGGTTTGCTGCTGCAGATAACTAGACCTGCCTTTCGTGAAAAGAACATTTGATTGTGCTGTAGTCTCATGCCAGCCTACAGTATAATTACATCGTTTACACCCATGGTTATTTCTGATACTGAGAGACTTGGTATAAAAATAATACAGGAGTCTCGTACAATTATACACTAAATTGAACGCATCGAATCGAAGGTAATTTGAATATCTTTTGTTGATGATGAGGTTTATCCACAGCTGAATAAACGCTGTCTTCGTAACCCTTTTCTTTAGGTTGTCCAGTTAAGGGCATTGACCGCTGTGGTCGACACCAAACCAAAGCTGAACACAGGTTCAAACCTGGTCCACATTTCGGAAACATCTGACCCTTTACCTTCCCTAGTGGCTGTGGAGAAATGACTCCTCCCACATCCACGTGTCTTGAGTGACTGACGAGACAGGAAGTGATGTCAGTTGGGGGGGTGCTGGGAAGGGCTGTAAGCTAACGAGGGGCAGAGCAGAGCAGATACACAGAGGGTGGAGGTGAATTATGACACAGTTCCAGGGACCTGGGTCTGCCTAGAGCTCTGTGGTGCATGTAGCCCCTCTCCCCCTCCCCCCTCCCCCTCCCCTTCCTCTCCCCTTCCCTCTCTCCCTCTCCCCTTCCCTCTCTCCCTCTCCCCTTCCCTCTCCCTCCCTCCCTCTCTCCCTCTCCCCTTCCCTCTCTCCCTCTCTCTCCCCTTCCCTCTCTCCCTCCCTCTCCCCTTCCCTCTCTCCCTCCCTCTCCCCTTCCCTCTCTCCCTCCCTCTCTCCCTCTCCCCTTCCCTCTCTCCCTCCCTCTCTCCCTCTCCCCTTCCCTCTCTCCCTCCCTCTCTCCCTCCCTCTCTCCCTCTCCCCTTCCCTCTCCCCTTCCCTCTCTCCCTCCCTCTCTCCCTCCCTCTCCCCTTCCCTCTCTCCCTCCCTCTCTCCCTCTCCCCTTCCCTCTCTCTCTCCCTCTCTCTCCCCTTCCCTCTCTCCCTCCCTCTCTCCCTCTCCCCTTCCCTCTCTCTCTCCCTCTCTCCCTCTCTCTCTCTCTCTGGATCTCTCTGGCTCCTAAAGCTTTGATCTGGGCTGCCTCTTTTGGTCCCTTCTCTGAGCCTGCCCTCTATTCTCCATGGCCCCCTCGCTGGTTCCTGGACCCTCTCTCTCTCTGGCCTCTCTCTCTCTGGCCTCTCTCTCTCTGGCCTCTCTCTCTCTGGCCTCTCCCTCTCTCTCTCTGGCCTCTCTCTCTGGCCTCTCTCTCTCTGGCCTCTCCCTCTCTCTCTCTGGCCTCTCTCTCTCTGGCCTCTCTCTCTCTGGCCTCTCCCTCTCTCTCTCTCTGGCCTCTCTCTCTCTGGCCTCTCTCTCTCTCTGGCCTCTCTCTCTCTCTCTGGCCTCTCTCTCTCTCTCTCTGGCCTCTCTCTCTGGGATATAAAAAAACCCTCCTTTAGGCAATGTTCCTGGAGGAGCCATACTCCTACTGTTGTCCATCCATAATCCATCTCTGTCTCTCATCTCTGCCCCTACCAGCAGTAGAGGGATGTTCCATGCCTGGACTACAATATGCTGTCTGACCTGCAAAGGGTGTTATTGTTTCTGAAGCCGTCCCTACCAGGTTCCAATCCAATTCATTTCTCCTCTGAGGAGTCGTGAGCAGACCCAGTCATGTCCGCTAATCATTTCCCTGCTTCAGGACAGCTCTGCAGCAGTCTGCTGTTGTTTCCAAGGGGGATAGTCTGATGGTCTGCCATCATGATGCACTGGAGCTGGAAGTGCATTCCAGCGTGAGTCTATTGGAAACATTTAGACCTGCTGCGGTTATTTTATTTCCAAAGTGAACTACACGTGTGAAATGTCAATGACAACAAAACCACTTTTATTTCCATCCATTCATCACTTTGTTGTTATAATATATATATATATATTTTTATCTCGCCTCATTTGCACAAGACATAAACACATAAGTCAACGCTGTTTACTGACCAACCAGTTTATTTGTAAGCATAATTAATTCAGAACTTCAGCGTATGCATAATGAGCACATTACTTACACATACAGTGGACTACTGATCTGGTATTGTATGATTTATGAGAGATGTATGATTAATTCAGCTTTTAGAGGTACTCTGTTTATTACAAAGAAAATCATGTTGTCCCTTTGCGAGCTATTTGATCTACTCGCACTCTTATTGAAACCAGGGTCACACTCTACTAACCTGATCACGACAGAGATAAGGATGGAGGCCCTTACAGTCTGGTCAACATCCCTTGCCCCGGTGTTGGAAAGCTCTCCGCTAGATATCGATCACCCGTGTTCATCAGGAGCTGACGGAACGAGTTCCACCGCTCCGGGTCCACAACTCTCCCGTCTCCTCTCCCGCAGACACGGCTCCGGGTCCCGCAAGCTGAGGGATGACGGCACGTCGATGTCAGTTTTTTGGGGGGGAAGATGTCGATAAAACAACGCAGAGGATCTATCAGGCTTCACCTGAGTCTGTGTGAAAGGAAAAATAAACATGTGTTTTCTTCTTTTTTTTCCTCCTCTCGCCTGCCTTCGCTCGGCTGAGCAAGTGTGACGAGTGATTTGACATCCTCTGAGATCCTTTCCACCCTGTCAAAGTTCAGTGACTTTCTGTCATGTCGTGAAGCCTAGTCACCTGTTTTCAAAAGTGCCTTTGATGAACGTGTTCGGTTTCCTCAGCAGTCATTAGGATGAGCTAGGCTTTCGGACCCAAGTCCTTTTGGGATTCCAACACTACGGGTTCTCCTACATGAACCAGCAGATAGCATGGTGCTTGTAGTTAATTGCTATAATTGATTATTTAGGTCATGGATGTGTACCTTTTACGGATTTAATTAAAAGGAAAGTCACTTGTGTATTTGCTGGTGCAGTTACACAGTCAATTTGCATAAATATCATATCACTCCTTAATAATGCAGACAAATTCACCCCCGCAAGGTCGTGTGCAATTTATTTTCCTCAACCAGCCTTCAAGTCCTAGAAGACAGCCACAGCCAGTCTTGTCAGGGGGAATGTTGATGAAAATACCATTTTAATTGGAATCTTTTAAATGCAGTTAGCCTGTATCAGACCTGTTACTTGAGTCATATAATTTAAGCAATAACAGCTCAAAATGTGGTATTTACTGGAGATAAGCTTCACAATCTTCCCAATGGAAGGAAAGTCTCCAAAATGTAGTATTTGATCTGCGGTCGTCAGTTCAAAGGTAGAGGAGGATTGTCGATCCTCTGTACAGACATTTTTGTCTGTCCAGACAACTAAAGATGACATTTCTCGGGGGTCATTTTTACGAGTCGGCCCGGTGACTCGCGTCAGTGTTTGAACGGTGCCGTGGCATGGACGGCTGTTTGCTTTCAGGTGGCGACACACGTTACCGTTCAAAGGAGCGATCCACCTGAGCTCTCACACGCCGCTCGACAGCTCAGCCTGGTCTGAAAGAGATTTTCTCTGAACTGTGAACTACGATTGAGCCATCCAACAGCAAGATCAAGAAGCCACATTGTTTGATGCCATCAAAGCATGTCAGCCTCCCAACACAGGCATCTAAAGAACACTGGAAGCCATGTTGGAAGGGTACCACTGTACTCTAGTGAACCAATGAAAGCTTAGGGGATCTAACAGCTGACTCCAAACCAGCGAAGACGGACGACACAGGAGGAAGCAGAGTCTTAGACCTGGTTGAGGAGGCACAAAGAAGGAAATCACTGCAAGAAACACAGGAGGAGAATAAAAACAAGTGGAGACTTAAGGAAGGTGTCCAGGCTGGTCAGGTGGAGCCTGAATCCAGTGTCAGTTGATAATATCGACATCATGGTGTGACCAGGGGCGGGCCGTCCATTGAGGCAAACCAGGCAATTGCCTGGAGCCCCGGGGCCCCATAAGCCTCTTAGGGGCCCCCAAAAATGCCCTCTTTATATTTTGTCCCATTACTTGTTGTTTTTATAAAAATCTCTTCACAATAGTATCATCGGGTTGTCTAATTACTCGCGTTTTGATGGCCTTTCTGCCAACCGTGCACCCCCCTTCAGTCTGCACTACATGGACTATTCCATTACGCAGCACGCTCATGATTCTGCACGTACGGCGTAAAATCAAAAAAGTAAATAGCGGGAGACAGACGATAGAGAGAGTAGACGAGATAAATCAAAATGAAGCGAACATATGACAGTGGTTATCAAAAAAAAAAGAAGAAGGACCAAAGGCAAGAGTTTGTTTCAAAGCTGCCAAAGCTTTCAAGCTTTTTTACACCACCCGGCGCGGTGGCAGCAGCTGCGGGACCTTCCGCGGAAGAACAGCCGTCAACATCAACCGGTAACGTTCCAGCTCCTCCTGCTGTCAATCCAAGTGGCACCGGCTCAGCCAGCATCGATGCTAATGCTATTGCTAGTATTGACTGAGGATGGAGGTAGAGGGGGCAGTTCAGTCCTTCCCCACAGACATCTCAACACCATCAGAGATGCTGAATTACATCTATAAGGAGAACATAGTTGACCTGTATCCAAATTTAAGTATTGCACTCAGGCTCCTTCTAACTCTCCCAGTAACTGTGGCTTCAGGTGAGAGAAGCTTTTCCAAACTAAAGCTCATAAAAACATACCTGCGAACCACCATGACACAGGAAAGGCTGTCGTCCCTAGCTGTTCTTTCGATTGAGCAGGAAATTAGAAGATCTTTAGATATGAAAGATGTCATAGCTAGATTTGCTGATGCCAAGGCTCGCAAAGTCAGGTTTTAGGATGAAGTCAAAACAGAGAGAGAGAGAGAGAAGAGAGGAGAAACATGAAGACAAACAAGAGAGGGAGAGAATAGGAGAAAAAGGATAAAGACAAACTGAGGGAGGAGAGAGGAGAAACATGAAGTCAAACTGAGGGAGGAGACAGGAGAAACATGATAAAGACAAACTGAGGGAGGAGAGAGGAGAAACAACAAGCTCAGGGAAAGGAGAGATAACAAAACAGAGAGAGAGAGAAGAGAGGAGAAACATGAAGACAAACAAGAGAGGGAGAGAAGAGGAGAAAAAGGATAAAGACAAACTGAGGGAGGAGAGAGGAGAAACATGAAGTCAAACTGAGGGAGGAGACAGGAGAAACATGATAAAGACAAACTGAGGGAGGAGAGAGGAGAAACAACAAGCTCAGGGAAAGGAGAGATAACAAAACAGAGAGAGAGAGAAGAGAGGAGAAACATGAAGACAAACAAGAGAGGGAGAGAAGAGGAGAAAAAGGATAAAGACAAACTGAGGGAGGAGAGAGGAGAAACATGAAGACAAACAAGAGAGGGAGAGAAGAGGAGAAACATGATAAAAACAAACTGAGGGAGGAGAGAGGAGAAAAAACAAGCTCAGGGAAAGGAGAGATAACACAAAAGTATTCAGAAACAAGTGAGAAGAAGATATGTAAGACGAGAGAGGCAAAGAAACAGTGAGACTGAAGAGGTAAATTATGAAATATTAGGTTAACAGTCAGTGGAATATGTGTCATCATAATTAATCTTATTGTTTTGTATGCTATTCTCACTTTTCAGGTGACACAACATAGACCACATTGCCCTGTCAGACCCCCTATGACCTACTGGAAACCAACCCCCCTTGTATTGAGTGTCTCATGCGATATAAGGTACATTAGACTCGTAGATGTGGGGGCCCCCAAAGGACTGTTCGCCTGGAGCCCCCAAGTGGCTAAGTTCGCCACTGGGTGTGACAGTGACTGTCCGTCTGCAAACTGTCCGTTCTTGTCCGTCTGCACTCGGCGAACGTTTGACGTGTACGCGACGTCCGACCAGGGAAAAGGAGCTCGTGTCGAAAGCCGCGGCGTCCTCGAGGGGAGCGAGGGGGCGGGGGGGGGGGGGGGGGGGCACGCTACAAAGTGAAACTCTGGCAGCCTTCCAGGAAGCTTCAAGGCCAACTTTTAAGAGGAAGAGCTCAAGTCACTGAACTGCATCCAACATGTCATCTGGTGACAAATGACATGTTGCCTTCAAAAGAGGCTGCGAGCGGCTGGGAGGAGGCCCAGCTCAGCGCTGAGGCTAGGCTGCTGGGGGGGGGGGGAGCATTACGTCTCATTAGTGTCCATACGAAGCCCAGAGAGGCAGAGGCTGCGCCTCACTCATTTCATATTCCACTGATTGCTCGCACAACGAGCCTGTTAATGAACAAGCGGAGGGGAATTCGCTTTTCAAACAGACTCTCTCTAACCCGCTCCCTACACACACACACACACACACACACACACACACACACACACACGCTCGCACACACACCAGCCACCAACCTTGGTTCAGTTCCTTTGCAGATGGGATTCTGCGGCCAGTCAAGGGCTGACAGTCTCTCGTCTCTGTCACAGCTTTGGGCGGGAAGCGAAGGGGGGGAGGGGGGGGGGGGTGATAAACCCATCGGTGTTCGGTGGAGCAGGAAGGGAACGTGTTCCTTCAGAGAGGCACGCATCAGCCGCACCAGTTACATCTGCCTGCCAATTAGTCGCCGGCGCTCCCCCCCGACACGGCGAGATGCTGCCATGCGTGGCTTCATGCTTCACCTCCAGTGACCGCTCCGCTCCCAGCCACTCACGGCGGGCGGTGCCTCGCCGACGGCGTTCCGGATTGGACGCTTCCTCGAGAAAAGGGGGGATGGCCGTCAACATGCCCCCCGAAACGCCTCGCCTCTAGCTGGTAATGGACTTCGAACCGTCCCTGACTGGAGAGGGCAGACGTGAAGACCGTAACCCTGGATCGATCTGTTTCCTTCCCGTAGAGTTGCGGACGTCCGCAGCGTCGGCCTCCTCCGCTCTCTCCTCTCCCCAGAGGAAGGTCGGAGGTCGTCTTCTCGTCCTCGGCGTGGAACCAAGCTGAAAAGATGGCCGTGCTCAGGGACTGGCCGCTGACATCTTGGCGTCCTTTACTCCTGTCTGAGTTTCATCAGATGTGTCGAATGAAGTCTCAGTGTGATCACAGATGCTGCAGTGTGTGACTTCAGATACTAGATAAAAACCTCTCGATCTGATCCGCGGACTAAACCAAAAGTTATGATTGTTTGAGGGTTGTCTTTTTTAGTTTTTGATCGTAATGGTTGCTTTAGCCAGTAGGACGATGTGTTTGTTTCCCAGATCAATAAGCCACTACCCCCCTGCCAACTCAGAGGCTCAGTGATGGACACAACTGCCCAAACCTTTCCTAGACTGAAGCCTGGTGCATGAGGCGTGTCCGACTAAGAATCTGAAGCATAAAGAACAACTTCTACACACTGTGTTCAACAAAAACTATCTCCCAAACACAGGCAGATTATATTTAGAGAGATAACAGATATTCCCTGTTCCCTCTCCCCATGTCCCAGGTCTCTACCACCACCCTGCCTCACAGCTGTGGAGCGAACTCAATTAGTCCGAGTCTCGATACGCCGCAAATCATTATCCAAAAGGTAATTGTTGGGTATAACGTTTCCTTGAAGAAGCGTTTTCATTGATCGGCTCTGTTGTTTTTCAGGAGTCTGCTGACTGCTAGCTGGGATTAGCCTAGCCAGGACCCGACAGGCCGTCTGGTTCTGTGATTGGCCGAAGCCGGGATCGAGGAGGCGGAGTCTGCCGGAGGCGGAGTCTGGAGGAGGCGGAGCTGGTGAGAGGAGTGCTGGGACAACACAGGTGATTTACACAGTGGGATGGTGGGGGGGGGGGGTATGGTGGGGTGGGAGGTTATTGCTGAATGAAGAGAGTAGCTTGGAAAGCAGAGAGAGGCAGAATGGAAGGAATAAAAAGAAACTGCTAAATGGTTATGTCATATAATAGTTTGTTTATGGATCTTTTGGCAGGACAGACAGACCTAGGTGGGTGTACTGTACGCTTCACTGAATACCTCTCAAACTGGAAGTCACATGATCGTGTGTGTGTGTGCTTGCGTGTGCGACGGCTACCAGAAGCAGATCTGAAAAGCGGTGGGTGTCTGGCAGGACGCCACAGCTTGAAGGGGAGGTTAATAAGGAGCTTAACGGTGTCAAGACACCAAGTAATGGGACTAAATGCTGGGAACAGCAAAACTGGGGTCCAACTTGTGCAAAGCTGGGGGATCGCTCATCTGTCTGTACGTTTGCCAAAAGCTGGCCAGCTTGTTTATTCCCCTGCTCTCCAATTCCAGAGGTGGACGGATTGTCGAAGGCACTTGTTGTGGGTGGGTGGGTTGTGGAAAGAGGGAGGGAGGGAGGGAGGGGAGGGGGAGAGTGTTCTCCAGATTCTTGTCAGTGCATGCTCCTTTAATTGTATCCTTTTTCTATCTGGTGATGTAGGTCATTATTCCACAGTACACAACCGAAAGGGCTATTTTGGTTTGAACAAAACCCCAGGCACCTCTCTCAATCACTATTCAATTAAGTTCCTCTGGTTTTCTTTGTGCTGCACTGCAGATGGAGAGATTGAATGTAGCGTACAGCTGCCTGCATCCCTAGCCTAGTTCGGTGGAATTTAATTTGTACTTACTGTTCATTCAGTGGCAAAGTAAAGACATAACTCGATAAGAGAAAGGTGCCACCTCTTAATCCCGCCATGAATGGGCACAATTTATCCATCTGGGCCGCAGAGAAGCGCCCGCGAAAGATAAATGCCGGATGGAATTCGGAATTCCTTTGATGTTCTGTTGTTGTAGTTCTCTTCTTTTCTTTTCTATTTCCTTTTTTTTCCCCCGGAATGTTCTCCATTGTTAGGTAGTGAAAGTATTAGGTCCACTATATTTGCACAAGAGGAAAAACAAAAATAAACAATAAACAACAGCAGAGGAGAAACCCAACTGTGATGAATCCTCTCCCATGATGCCTGTCGTCAAGAAGGAGAAAAATCAAGCTACTTATTTCCAGGGCCCATTTGGGGCCCCTGCTCACTTCTATTGAAGTGACAAACGACCAACCAAGACCAACACATAAACAGGCTGGGTAAGGGTGTGTGTCGACCATCTGAATGTTAAAGGCTGGTGGTTAATGGCTTGTTCACTTTCAGCCTCATAATAACTTCCTGTTTCCGAATTGTCCCAGAGAGAAAGAGAGAGAGGGGGAGGGAGAGAGGGAGAGAAATCCCCCTGATGTCTTGACCCACTGTCAGCTGTTTCAAAACAGACCGAGAAGCTCTTCTCCAGCTCCTCTTTCAGACGTCTAAACTGACTTCTGGCGTGGCGGTTTGTTAAGACGAGCAACAACAAATGAATCGTTAGACAGGGGAGGACTCTGTGTTCCCCTCAGCTGAGCAGATGCTGTGGTCGCAGGAACGTCTTTAGAGATCTAGAACCTAACGCTGCAACAACGGACTCTCTTATCAGTACTTGTCTCCGTATGTTGATGGGGCCTCTCTGACACTACCCCATAAGCCAGTGGCTGAGGTTTTCCTCTGCAATCGTTGCCAATTGGATTACGCTAATCTCACAGCCAGTTCTATCTGATGGCAGATTTTATCACGGAAGTCAGGCTCTACTGTCTCGCTTCACCCTTATTCCACTCACAGGCAAAAGGGTGGCTTTTTTCATCCTCTCACTTTATCGCCTTCTCTCTGTCTTTCTCTCTCTCTGTCCCTCTCTCTCTCTCTCTCTCTCTGTCCCTCTCTCTCTCTCTCTGTCCCTCTCTCTCTCTCTCTCTCTCTGTCCCTCTTTCTCTCTCTCACTCTCTCTCTGTCCCTCTCTCTCTTTCTCTGTCTGTCCCTCTCTCTTTCTCTCTCCCTATCTGTCCCTCTCTCTCCCCCTCTCTCTATGTCTCCCTCTTTCTTTCTTTCTGTCTCTCTCCCTCCCTTTCTGTTCCTCTCTTTCCACCTCTCTCTGCATTCTGCATCCAGTTCCTTAAAAAAACGACTTCACTTATAGAAAGGGGAGAAAAAAATCCCTCAGCACAGAATGCGATCCTCTCCTTTGAGGATGCAGAAAGCTTTGTCTCGTTGCCACCCCATGAAAATTCATGAGTGTACATTACCATCGATGAATTATGGATGCCTCCTAATTATTTTTTACAGCACCGAATTAATTCATCAGCCTCTCTAAGGGATGGGTGGGTGGGGGGGTGGGGGATTCAAAGGTGCAGCCTTAAACGGCGTCCATTTTGTTCAGAGGGGGGTTCGGTCAGGTGAGTTTGACTGCCTACCTGCGGTACAGATGTTTTCACCTGGCTGTGGCCAGGGGCCTGGGAACAGAGCCAAGAGACCCCCCCCCCCCCCCCCCCCCCCTTCGCTCTCCCTCCCCATCAGGTGCCTCCGAGGGTGAGTCGCGAAAGCGTACGCGATCGGGAATGTTTGCTCTTCCTCCCTGGTGTATATTCCACTGCTGTGTTGTGTTTTAGCGATTGTGACGTGTGCCATATCGCATGTCAACAACAGTGTGCGGTGGTCTTAACGACCTGCTCTTAACGACCTGCTCTTAACGACCTGCTCTTAACGACCTGGTGGTTTTGCTGAGGTTTTTGAACGGCACTTTCCGTAGTGTCACAACAGATTAACAGAAACTGTTCCGACATCAAACAACTAATGATGTAGTGGAACATGATGATGTGGAACATTTGAAGAGCTTCATTCTTAACGTGAGTTTTCCCAGTTTTAGAGGCACCGTTTCAACTTGAATGTCTCTGCTGAAACAGTGTTCTGGCTCTGAGAAATTAATATTAGACCAGACCAAACGATCTGGAGACCTAGCAGAGATTTTCTTTTTATAGAAATCTGTCAAAGATGATTCCTCTGATTCCAATGGTCCAACATTGAGGTCAGAAGTGAGAGAATCTTATCGATTTTGTAAAAGGAGGAACAAACCTTGTCTTAAGGAAGCAGTTTAAGAGGCTGACCAATTAACGCACGTATTCCCTGAATCGTTCCGCATCATCATGATGCACAGACAGGCTGAAGTGCAGGAAAGAGATTTGAAAATAACCCTGCATGTTTGTGGCATTTAGGAACAATCTGGAGGTTCGCTGCCATCTGAAAGGATTCGGTTGCCATCAACGTATCATTATGTTCAATCCAGTGATCTTTACTGAAGTCTTTGTTGATGGTAGTCATGCGTTGCATGTGAAGTGCTGTCTGTCCCTGTGTTTGTGTCACAGTTCAGTTCAGTTCAGTTTAAGTTTATTGCCCCCCAAAGGAGGAAACTTGACTTGCAGCAGGTAAAAAAACATACAGATAGCACAACAGTTAAAACAGTTAAAAAGGCACATACACATAACACAGACTAGTTAAAAACACTGTTACACTAAAATTCATCTAAAACTTATAACCTAAATAACCTGATTGCACTTTGTACAAAAGAGTTCTTTGTCCTATTGGACTTAAAACAAGGAACGCATGTGTGTCATCGTGCATGTCCATCCTGAGGCACCTGCAGGAACGATGGTTTCCAGGGAAACATTTGGCTAATGGGAGGTCCTTTCAGCTGCTGGAGCCTCTACACTGCCAGCCTCCACACTGCCAGCCTCCACACTGCCAGCCTCCACACTGCCAGCCTCCACACTGCCAGCCTCCACCTCTCTGGACTCTGATGGGGGAGCAGACAGCATCTGTTGTGTTTTCCTGTTATTCCTACCCCAGGGTCAAACACAATGTGTCCAAGTGGATCATTTTAAAGGCATCACAGTCAGCGAGAGGCACTTTGACATTTTCTTCCTTCAAGTAAAACATACAAACTGGAGAGTTGTCCATAGATCGTGTTTACCTTTAATTCGATATTTGACCGCAGAGTTATTTTGTTAGCTCGTTTGTTAAACTCATTCGTAAATGTGGGACTGTAGGCTACAGTCCTTTTTTAAATTGTGCAGTCAATTTAAATTTACACGGATTGAACTTCCGAATAATATTTCCGTTTTCCCAGCAACGACGTTGCTAGTCTCCGAGGCTGTGTCGAGGTCTTACCTGCTTAACGGATCTTACGTTCAGACATGCAACAGCATTGTCAGTGCGGTGAAGTCAATGAATTGCAAATGGGGGGGGGGGGGGGGGATGTGTGGAGGCTTTTGACTTGAGGCATGGTTTCCGGCCATCTGGTTTGGGAGGATCTAATTGGTCGAGGGACCACTTTCCCAACCACACGCCTCCTCCTTGTCCAATTAGAAACTGGGAAAACCTCCCAGTTTTAAAGAGTATATCCTCTCCCAAATCACCTGTCAGAAATGTGCGTATATCAGACGAAAGCGTATAGTTACAAAGAACAGACACAGGTGTTCCTGTTAATGCCTGATGACGACAATTATCTTGCTTGCTACGTCAAATAATGCCAAAAACTAAATGTATTACAAGCCAGTACAGTTATGGCAGTATTTCAGTTGAAGTATTGATGCAACCAGAGTGATTGTGATGTGCTGTGATGTATAGATGCTAGTGGATATCTGAATGGATTATACAGGGTACATCCCCTCAGTCTTGATAGCAAGTGAACATAGTGTAACGCAGTGTTTCTAAATTCTGGCATGCTAATTATCTTTAACTGACGGCATCAGACGGCTGAATGACAGTGACGACCTTCCCAGACTTCAGGAACATTTTGCTAAATGTCACCGCAAAGATCATCGCCATAAAGTGGTTGATATACATTTGAAGTACACAACACCTGTCTAATGTTGCTCCAACTCGCGTCATTCACAGTGGGATAGCTTTGCCCAGATAATATGCGGTAGAAGTAATCAAAGGCAGTGTCCACAGAGAGACGCATTACAATATAAGTATTTTGTGACTCTGGTCTTGGAGCTGAAGCTTTCCACAGACAGAACAGTTACATGAGAATCTGTGGAGAACGAAGCGCTTCCCTATCCACCACTTTCACTTTGCCTTGGACCATAAACACATTGTGTTATTACGATTTGACCGTATCCAACATCCTCTGGTTGCCGTGGTAGCCGTGGAGGTTGGGTGCAGTTAGGGGGGAGAGTCGGTGCCACTATCAAGTCTATAAATATCCCCCCTCCTCCTCCACCTCCTCCTCGTCCTTTTCCTTCTCCTCCCCTTCCCCCTCCTCCTCCTCATCTTCCTCCTACTCGTCCCCCTGCTCCCTCTCCTCCTTCTCCTCCTCCTCCCCTTCCCCCTCCTCCTCCTCCTCCCCTTCCCCCTCCTCCTCCTCCTCCTCCTCCTCCCCTTCCCCCTCCTCCTCCTCCTCCTCCTCCTCCCCCTCCTCCTCCTCCTCTCCCCACCCACCTCTCTCCTGTTGTAGTCCACTCCGGGGCATTGTGCTCTGAGCTAAATGTTATCAGTAATCTAAAACGACCCCGTGTCACATCCATGGCCGGGCGGGTCTCAAGATGTGTTGTCTGTAGTCTTCCTCCTCCTGGAGTCTTTACAGAAATACATGCATCTGCCTCTGGGATGTGCACAGCCTCGTCTGAGCTCTTTGTCTATGGGAGCGCTCTCAGGGGAGCCTTGAGTCACCGAATCACTCCGTCTCAATCCTAAACCTCATTACCTCCCCCTGAGAGCGCTCCCGTGATGGAAATACAGTCCCAGTAGGGTCTCGCACAAGGTGGGCAGCGTCGTCAAACACTACACGCAGGATGAAAGATCTGGTGGTCGTTATTGTGGTCGTTTGTTGTTGGACTCCTGAAGCTGTGAGAGAGGCAGGCTCTCTGAGGGAGAGGTCTAGGTGCTGTGGCTGTGGTGGGGGCTATGGT
Source organism: Neosalanx taihuensis (assembly GCA_030340665.1). NCBI lineage: Eukaryota > Metazoa > Chordata > Actinopteri > Osmeriformes > Salangidae > Neosalanx > Neosalanx taihuensis. The sequence continues at coordinate 3,573,590 of CM059308.1, forward strand.
GGTGGCTGTGGTGGTGGCTGTGGTGGTGGCTGTGATGGTGGCTGTGGTGGTGGTGGCTGTGGTGGTGGCTGTGGTGGTGGCTGTGGTGGTGGTGGCTGTGGTGGTGGCTGTGGTGGTGGTGGCTGTGGTGGTGGCTGTGGTGGTGGCTGTGGTGGTGGCTGTGGTGGTGGCTGTGGTGGTGGTGGCTGTGGTGGTGGTGGCTGTGGTGGTGGTGGCTGTGGTGGTGGCTGTGGTGGTGGCTGTGGTGGTGGTGGCTGTGGTGGTGGCTGTGGTGGTGGCTGTGGTGGTGGCTGTGGTGGTGGTGGCTGTGGTGGTGGCTGTGGTGGTGGCTGTGGTGGTGGCTGTGGTGGTGGAGATTTGGCGAAGGTTGAGAGAGACCGAACCCTGACACAGTTCTTGTTTGCCAGGAACAGTGTGTCTTCTATTCCTAGTTGGTCTCTTCCCTCCCCCTCTCCCTTCTGCCTCTTAATCCGCTCTGAGGCTAACACATTCATGGGAACATGCTGCATACGTCCAACATCCCTGAATGACTGTATTGTGTAATTGTGTTGTTTTATTATTATTTAAAACAAACAATATGGCATCTGTTTATTGACATTGCCTCCAGATCTTACAAGCTGTAATGTAGCCCAGAAGGGTTTCACTGCCGTGTATGAATATAGGGAGATATTTCTGTGTCATGTTTGGACAGAAGGTCTTCGTCTTACCTAGGACAACATGCTGTGTTGTATTCCACACAACATCAAACCATTTCATCTGTCAATATCTTCTTATTCTATTCCTATATCCATATCACCTCTGGTATTTACTGCCCTTTAATCCTCCTTGACGTTTTCAAACTGGTACTGAGTGAAATTTCCTTTCGCCAAAGGCGGAATTTCGCGAGTTCCTCTGAAGTGAAGAACAAGGTGTGTGCTTGGCATGGGAGTCCTCCCACAGCGCTGCAGCCTTCCTCACCCACAGAGGAAGACACTCATCCTGTTCCAGGGCCTTGTGTTGCTCAGCGAAAATGGATTCAGCCAATCACAGAGTCTCTTCTCCCGTTGCGTCTGTTTATTCTGTCCTCCCAATGTTTGCACAGTGGAGCTCAGGACTTGACAAGAGCCAGTGTTTGGGTTTTTCCCCCCTAGCGCTCTCCCCCCTCTGCGCCCCCCCCCCCTCCCCCCTGAAAGGCCAGGAAGGGAATCCAATCTGGTGGCTCCAACGGAGGCCAGGCCTTTTCATGTGGTCACACTGACACTGGGTTCTCTGATGCTCCTCTGGGTTTGCTGCAGTTGCAGCCAGTGCATTTCTTGCGACCTGCACCGCTTCAAGCAGTGGCAGTCCTACATTGATTTACACCCAGGCCAAGTTCGATTTTATTTGTTGAACAGTGAAAGAGAACATTTCTCATTTGTGTAACCACTTGTTACTTGGTCCATTCGTCTCTGCGCTGCACCAAGCGGGTCTTGAACCCAGGGTGAGCGTCATAGCGGAAAGGGAGTTAGAGTAACGTCAGGGTTAGCCTAGACCCACCAATTAACATCAGGATACTGTAGGTTCATAATAATACAGAGAAAACATAGTTTATTTTTTTAATGAACCTTTTCCTGTCCATCTTCTTTGGCTTGTCCTTCTCAGGAAGCAGGGGTTCCTTGACCTGCCTGTAGGGGGCACTCATTTGACTTGGATTAATTGGAATGATGCCCCCCCCCTGTGTTCACTAGAAAAGGGATTGTGTGGCTGGACTCAGGTTTGAGTGCAATAATCAGTCACATGCAGTAATGCTGACACAAGGTTATTTGACTGAGTTGCTGTGGAGGGGTGGGTTAATAGCATGGAATTAGCGTGATAGTACGTGGATAGTTTATCGGGGAATCTGCTTCACTCGGCTTGTTTGCTGCTGGTAATTCATACAAAAAGCACATTCCAACACAGGTTTGGATTGTGTTTGTCTCTTGAATGCTTGTACTGAAAGACCTTCACAAGGAAACAAGCGGAAAGGAGAAAGAAACCTGTGTCCCAGAAGGGCAAACAGCCCAGACATGAATTAACCAAGATGCCCAGTGGCCGCCAAATCTCTTCATGTTTGCCAAACTGGCACCATCCTTTCTATCCCAGTTCCAAAAATCCCTGTTCTCTACTCCGACCAAAATTAGCCTTGTTCAGTTGATTAGACCAGTCATTGTGTGTCCGGATGGTATTGAAGTCTGAGAGGCTGGCGAACACATCCAAACACTCCGGGAGAGATTAGCTCCCGCAAACTGGCTCCATGGAAAAACCAACGACACACGGCAGGAATTATCTGTGTGGCTGTTTGACAGAAGGAGACAGTTTGTGGAGGCTGGGAAACCCTGTAGGGTCTCTGAGCTTTGTAACCTTGAAAGGTTTCTGCCTAAATCTTCAAACCCTCTTGCTGAGGATTTGAGTAACAAAAGATGTTTCTGCCAAGATGAGAGGCTGACATTAAGATCCGTGGAGGTAATTCAAAGACTTGGACAGATGTGCTGGTTGATTTTCTCAGCAGCAGTCTGGAGTTAATTGAAGGTTTGGCAACAGGAGATACGGTGAGTCTGGAGGACAAGGCCCGAGTACATAACTACCAACTCAAGTCTGTATGAATCTCGAGGCTTCACAGAGAATCTTTACTGGGTAAACTGAGAGATAATTTCAAAGTCACCCAGAACAGGCCGGAAGCATCTTTATCAATCAGACCAAGTTTTTCTCCTGGAACTAACAATTATGATAACGTTTTTCCCCTTTAGGTGGGGTTAATTGTCATCCGCATGCATTCAGCATACTTAAACACGACTTGAATCGTCAAAATCCATCTTGACGAAAGGTAATAGATCCAGAGAGAAATGTGCACACATCTCACAACATATCTGGGCCATGTTTGTCTCCAGAAACAATATTGTTTGTGATCTGTGAGACTTGAATACAGGATGGTAAAAACAAACCCGAAAAAGAAATGGAAATGAAAATAGACATCAATCCAAGAACAAGTTGTCCCCTGGAGAGAAACACTGGCAGAGAGAGTGTGAGGGAGCCATTTCAACCAGGAGGGACACTCTGGGAGTGCCCCCCCCCCCCCCCCCCCCCCCCCCCCCCCCCCCACCAGAGTTCAAACAGGGAGCAGAGGGCCCCCGTCTCATTGTCTACGGGAGGATGAAAGACCTATACTATATAATAACTGAGCCAGGCTGAGACGCAAGGTTGACACGATGATGTACGGACAAGGCCCCCAGAGCGGCCGATAATGTCACCCCTGACTCTGAAGGAAGACGGCTGGCTGTCCGATGTTGCCGGCGCCGCGCCGACCTGCAGAAGCCTGCCGATAACTTGTCACAGATAGAAGATTTGTGGGTTCAACTTCAGTCAAGTTTGAATCTGATAATGCCTCGTCTCCACGCCACAGAACTATTTCAAGACTTTTCCCTCCACAGTCTTTTGTTAGCCAAGGTTTCAAAACAGCTGCCGTGCGATGATAAGAACCCCTGCTCAGTATGAAAGGAATCCAGCACTCTGAGGATGCTGAATCAACACAACTGAGCTGTAACAAGCTGTATCTTCTAGATTGGATTTGCGAGGAACGTAACGGAATTAATATCTTCTCTCTCGGTTCAATCTGAAATATCGGTGTGACTCCTGCTTTGAAATGGCATCGAATGTGATCCAAAGTCAGACATGAATATGCATGCTGATTGCACTTGCAGACAGTATAAGCTAACAAGTCAAAGGATTTGTCCGCACATTTTCAACGTTTTGCTATTTTTATGCCACTGTTAGTTCCAGTTGAGAATTGACACCCTCGTAAGCTTCAGCGATTTCTTTATTACTGGGAGAGGAAATTCAAATAACATCACACGTTTGTGTGTCTTATTCCAGGTTGTTTTTTCAGTGTATGTGCCTGATAATGTTATGTACATAACATCTAAAGTATATGAATCTGAATCTGAATCTACATTTTACATGTAGTCATTTAGCAGACGCTCTCATCCAGAGGGACTTACAGCAAGTACAGAGACATTAGATATCTTTTTCCTTTCTCTACCATTTGCATAATGTTCAAGAAATACTCACTGCACATTCAGACATTTCAACCTGTGCCGTGAGACCGGAGAGAGTCGTCCATGGCATCAGATGTCGATCACCCGCTATTTCATTGTTCATAGTGGTATCATAGGGTTACCCTGCTTTAGAAGATTCTGACGTTGGTAGGATACTGCAGGGGGTTTTGTCGCCATGACCACAAGGTCTCACAAGTTCGGTGCTTGATGTTAGTGTCCTAACGAGATGCGTGATGTCATCGTTACCTTTCATTACGTTTCCATGGCGGCTTTAAACTCTCTTCCACTTCCATTGTAAGCTTGTCAAGAGTGTTTCTGGTCCTCATTTTCCAAGCCTGCCGTCGACAGCCACTGTGATTTTGCTGGTTGATCATGGAGGAAATGGCATTCAATGAATACGGGGAAATGTCATGAAATTACCTCTGTCGATCATTTCATTATTGCCACTTTTTTGCCTTGGTCATGCTGGTCTGTCAGCAATGATAAAAAGGCTTCACCTTGCTACCAGTGATGACTCAGGATCTTTAAAAGGAAGTTTCTAGAACGTAGGATTTGTGGGACGTTATGGAGGATGCTGAAGCTAGTTACAAAACACCGATGCCAAGAAGGATTTTTCTCAGAAATTCTTCTGCGTCAAACATTTCAAGGCCTTCCGTTCTACAAGGTCTGTTGTTACGTGCGCTGGTCACACTCATTCATTGTAATATGGGTTCAGGACAGCACACAGTTGTGACTGATGGATGGAGCGTCCTGATTGCTCTGAACGAAACGATTTCAGTTAGCTGGGAGCGAGTTTGGGACGCGTGTTCCCCTCCATGCTCCTGTGTTCTGTATTAAACACTTCTAATTTTGTGGGCCAATGCACTCAATTATTCCATTTTCTTTGTCTTACCAGGGAGAATATTCTTGCTCTTTGTGTAATGGCTCTCATTTGTGTGCGATCAGTTTGTCATGGTTCCTGTGTGGATGCACAGCGCTCTCCCCAGAGGGTTAGAACTAATATCAGAGCAGAATGGACCCTCGGCGGGAACATTGTCAATTACAACTCTCCGGTAACCAACAGGACGTTTAATATCACCGTCAGTAATAAAAACCCTCAAATTCTGTTCTCTTTTAAATCCTGTGTTCTTTCTAGCCAGCCTCTGTATTAAAACTCGGGAATCAAACCGCTTCTCTCTGATGTATTACAGTTCTGGAGTTAAGAATATATATTAATATGTATATAGAAAATCTCGTGTGCGATTTCCACAACGAGAAACGTTTCCGAAATCATCTTAATGAAGTGATGATTATTTCCAAAGCTAACACTGCTACTTACAGTTCGGAAGTTTCCGGAGGCCAAGCTGCCAGGGTAGCTGTCCGTTATTATCCTGTTGGAAAATCCGTAATGTGTCGGTAATGTCCTATATGTCACAGCGCTGAAAACACCCCCCGGCTGTAATCATCCTTGCAAACGCTCCCTGGGTGACATTTACAAGATTATAAGAAATAATTCATCCGATCACCTGTCTTCGTCTGAATGTGCAGGCCCTGTCTACTGTAAAGTGTTTGTGTTTTAAGTGTCTCAGGTTTAATCAGTGAACCTTTTTGGGGGCCTAGATTAACTCTTAATTACTGCACTAAAGCAGGCAGATTGCTGTAGCAAGGCTTTGATATTTCCTTTCCAACACGTCGGTGTGTCGTCGAAGGAGGGGGGGACTGGTTCAGACGAGGACCGATAAATCATTGCAGGAGGCATATCCGATACATCACAGTTTAATCAGTCAGTCTGCAGAGTATAGAGGACACCGGAGACCCGTGGCGGCGGGGGGGGGGGGGGGGGTGAGGCACGCTAATGACAATCAGATCAGCGGTGGAGCCGTGTCATGAAGTGGGAGGGGGCAGCTGCGGCGAGCGGCGTCCGCCCCCCTCTCAGCCTGCTGGAGAGCACACGCAGGCGGGACGCCAGGCGGACAGAGCGGGGTCCTTGGGTTTTTCCCCCACGTGGCGTGGAGCCTTACTGTTTAGGAAAAAAGCTTGAGCTTGAGGTGTAGGATCAAAAGGTGTGTGTGTGGGGGGGGGGGGGATAGAGATGGAGGGCTGTTGTGTGGTAATTGGAGACGGAGAGAGCACTGTGGAGAAGTGTTCTTTAAGGCCGGGGCAATGCAGATGGATTTTGCGGGGGGTTGTGGAGAGAGAGGAGGGGGGGGGGGGGGGGGGGGGGGACTGAGCTTTGTATGTGTGATTTTCCTTTTCTCTCTTCTCCTCTGTCGTCTAAGTCTGCCTCATCTACTGAGCTCATTAAGATTCAGAGGACGGCGTCTCACTCTCTTTCAAGTGAAAAAAAAAGGGAAAAAGGAATAGATTGTTGGCAAGCAGTAGGCTGTAATGACCAATCGGGTCACCGGGAGAATTCAATCTTAATGAAGGTTGCTGTCTAGTATTAAAATGGCCTACACGCTTCTAAATTGTACAACCTCCCACAAAAAAAAAATATTTTAAAAAAATTGAAAACCTTGTAAACATACCAGGTCAAGACAAGCGTGACTAAGACAGTGTTTTTTTCTACGAGTGGGACATGTAGGATGCTTCGTTTATCATCGTGTAGAAAACATGGCGTCCATCAAGCCTCCCGTGGAGCTGGGTTAGTAAAGGCGTAGGCGGTGCCTGCTGAGTCTCCCTTCATTCTCCCAGCATCCCTGGTGGTTCAGGCCAGGACGTCCCTCTCATTAGGGAAGGTTAGCAAAGCAATCATACCTCCTACATACGTGATGGGCTCATCAGCGACCCTGCTCATCAGCAGCCCTGCCTGAGGGCCAGGCTGGCTCATACATACACCACCAGCACTCCTCCCCTGCCATGCCTGCCTCCTCCTCCCCTCCATCTCCTACCTTCTCCTCCCCTCCCTCCCTCACCTACCTCCTCCTCCCCTCCCTCCCTCACCTACCTCCTCCTCTCCTCCCTTCCTCTCCTAACCTCCTCCTCCCCTCCCCCACCTACCTCCTCCCTCCCCTACCTCTTCCTCCCCTCCCTCTCTACCTCCTCCTCCGCTCCCTCTCCTACCTCCTCCTCCCTCCCTCACCTACCTCCAACTCCCTCTCCTACCTCCAACTCCCTCTCCTACATCCTCCTCCCCTCCCTCCTCCTACCTCCTCCCCTCCCTCCCTCTCCTACCTCCTCCTCCCTCTCCTACCCTCCCCTCCTCCCCTACCTCCTCCTCCCTCTCCTACCTCCTCCTCCCTCCCTGCCTCTCCTACCTCCTCCTGCAGAGTAAGCCATCAGGCTTTAAGATAACGATGCTCGGCTTATTTGCGGACGGACTATAAAGAACAACGTTTGACATTTGTCGACAGCTTTTGGTCCCAAAGTCATTGAATGTGGATTTGAACAAGTGGTGAATCCTTTACTGTGAGTCCGGAGACCTTGAACAGTCTTTCGCCTCCCCCCCCCAAAAAAAAACGATTCAATACAGACATCCTTTTGTTGACCCTCGTATCAAACGAAATCCTTGATGCTTGTGGAGACAGACATTGTTGCCATAGAGACAGAGATATGGCATGATAAAGATCTGTTCCTGTCAGAGAGGAATCTGCTCTTTGAGAATCTCCTGCCTGTCAGAACTCCAGGCTCCAGCTTAACAACCCAACGCAGACCAGCAATGGAAAGTTAAGTCACTTAGACAGAAGAAAATAAGTAGCCTCCTTGGTGCTTTGATGCTGATCCTCCCAGTTAAGGTAAAGTGAGGAAAAGCGAGGCTCTGACTCATGTGACTTGGACGTTTTCCAACCCCACTTTGCATGAGTCACCTTAATGCTTCCTTGTTGGTGTGTGAGAGAGATCGTTTTTACAGCGTTAGATGTGGTCATGTGGAAACGTATAACCACCGCTGCGTTTAGAAACACACACACGCACACACACATATTCGCGCACACGCACACACTACACAATAATCTTCAGTTATAAATAATGACTGAACGTCACACTGTGAAGCGAGATGGAAAGTTCCAGCGTTGGAGAGAGCATCCATCGTGGGGGGGGGGGCAGCAGCCTGAGCAGGGAGACCCAGACTCCCCCCCCCCCCCCCCCCCCTACACACACACCTCCTCCAGCTCCTCCAGGAGGGTCAGTTGTTAAAAAGTAGCCTGATCGTTTTTTGGTCCATCGGTAAACAAAAGTCCCATACTCAGGATATCAGCTTGACCTCGTCAAAAATCAAACCATTTTTATGTCTTTTTTCAGATTTAGATTTAGAAATATACCTGGTCATAAAATATGTCCAGACCTGAATTAATTCTACACGACTCAACAAAATGTTCAACAAATGTTTTCTAGAGAGTTCTGCTAACACTAACCCCAAAGCTATGCTTAACACAGATCAAGGCCAACTCTGGATATCATGATACCATAATCCCCCACCCCCAAAAGCGGGGTGGTACAACCAGCAAATAGGATTTAGTCCATATTGCTTTGTAGAAGGTGGGTGACAGGTCCATTCTAATCCACCATGTCAGACCAGCAGGTGGCTACTGGCAAAACAATAAGCCTGGTTCCTGCAGCCTTATCCCTGGCTTTGACCTGTGTCTCTCCCCCCGCTCCTTCTCATTCAGACCAGAGGGCTGGAGACCGGCTCACGTCCAGACAGCTTAGCCCCCCCCCCCCCCCCCACCCCTCCTGTTTTTGATCTGTGGCTCTGGTCTGGAGGATCTTCAGCTTCGTCTCTCTGAGCGTCCCTTTTCTTTCGTTTTGCGTCACTTCGGATGATCGGGATGAGATGGCTGAGTCCTCGAAAGCCCCGCCGCCAGATCCAGGGGTGGGGGGGGTGGGGGGCGGTGGTGGGTGTGTGGGGAGGGGAGGCGGGGGGCAGCTTTCGCTTTCCTTTCCGTCTCGGGGCGGGAGGACCGGCTGTCTGTTCTGGGTTGGGGGGTTCGGCGCAGGCTGGGATTTGGAGGGCAGAATGTTGAGCACTGTGTGAGGCAGAATGTTGAGCACTGTGTGAGGCAGAATGTTGAGCGCTGTGTGAGGGCAGAATGTTGAGCGCTGTGTGAGGCAGAATGTTGAGCGCTGTGTGAGGCAGTTCCACACTTCCTGTGGTTCGACTTTGACACTGAATCCGTTTTCTGTGCGCCGTACAACAAAGCCTCCTCTCCCTGGCCCTCCACTACGCCCACACATGGCCGTAGGGACTAGGATTCTTGGAAAATGCTCTTGTGGGGGGGCGTGGGGGGGGTGGGAGGGGGGTGTGTCATTCTTCTGCCTCTGAATCGGCCTGGGGGAGGGGACAGATAACTGGTTGGATTGCTCTGAAGTTGCCTTGACAATGTGCCCTGGCCAATGGGCTGCTTTGGTCTGTTGCCCGTGGTGCTCCTGGTGTGACAAGATGCTCCTGCCGCTTCCCTTCGGCTCCCGAGGCTAGCACTGTTGCACTGGTGTGAGGTCAAGACCGACACCCTGTTCATAATGTGGAGTTAGAGCATCCCACTGTTGATGTCGGTCATTGCTAAAGCATTACTAGATGATTAAGATAGCAGCAATTCTGTTATGTTTGTTTTTTAAATCCACTACTACTTTATATATATATATATCCAAACATACTGCATGTGATCCCCCTGGTTAACTAGGAAATCAGGTGTTTAAGCCACGCCCCTTCCGTGTTTGGGAGCTCTGCGATTGGACGTCAGACAAGCTGACACAGGTGCGATGGTCAGGTGTCACGCGTGCTTTCTCTGTCTCATATCTACCCAGCGAAGTAGCGCCGTGGTGCTTTTCCACCTACACACACTTCACCAACATGCTGCCCCAAGTACATGCTTAATAAGCCATAACTCTGAATATCCATATCAAATCAATAATAAACACATTGCCCGGGGTTTGTGTACATCGTAGCTAGCAGGCTTTATGATACCCCCTCACGAGGACCCTCTCTGCGTGAGTCATTCTGTTTCTATAGCGATGAGGCGAGGTAAGGTGGGGGTTGGGGTGGGGGTTGGGGGTGGGGGTTGGGGGTGGGGGTTGGGGGTGGGGGTTGGGGTGGGGGTGGGGGTTGGGAGTGGGGGTTGGGGGTGGGGGTGGGGGTTGGGGTGGGGGTTGGGAGTGGGGGTTGGGGGTGGGGGTGGGGGTGGGGGTTGGGGTGGGGGTTGGGGGTGGGGGTTGGGGTGGGGGGTGGGGGTTGGGGGTGGGGGTTGGGGGTGGGGGGTGGGGGTTGGTCCTGCTGTTGATTCAAGGCTCAGGTTTACCTTCTCCTCAGCGCTCGTGTGTGGGTGTGTTTGTTTCCCTCTCCCTGACGTCCCTGACGCCTGGCTCCGCTCTGCTCAGACGAGGCGGCTGGTTTTCATTTGATAGTCAGAGAACAAAGGCAGCTGGAGCGGAGCCACGTCCTGTTTCCTGCCCCCCCCCCTCGCCCTCCAACACACCGCTACCCTGACAGGACAGGAACACATTAGCACATTACAACAGCCAGATAGACATAGACATGAGGAGGGAGGGTGGCCATCTTGGTCGAGACAGAGAGAGAGAGAGACAGAGAGAGAGAGAGAGACAGAGAGAGAGTGTGTGTGTTTGGGGAGGATTTCCCTCTCTCTTGCTCTGTGGAGTTCCCTTAGAAAAGCCACACTGTAACCCCTGACCCCCCCGCCCCCCCCCCCCCCCCGCCCCGCCCCCCATCTCTTCCCCCCCACAGAAGCTGGCCAACTCCAAAGCACATACCTCACGATTCATCAGTGCCAACCTGCCGTGCAACAAGTTCAAGAACCGCCTGGTGAACATCATGCCTTTCGAGTCGACGCGCGTGTGCCTCCAGCCAATCAGAGGGGTGGAGGGCTCCGACTACATCAACGCCAGCTTCATCGACGGATACAGGTGGGAGACAAGAGGGGGGAGTGTGTGTGGGGGGGGGAGGGGGGGAGTGGGGGAGGAGTTGGGAGAGACTGAATATGAGAGGAAGGATGGCAGGAGCACGGTGAGTGGCGGCCATCATGTCAGTTGTCGGGGGGGGGGGGGGGGGTGCTCTCTTGATGATGTAACCATTCTTAGACACCAGCCACTTCTAATCCCAGCTCTTTACACAGCCTTAATGAGAGGCAGCGTATTCATTCAATTATGCTGATGTTTTCAGTGTGTAAACAGTTAGCGATTGATACGTGAGGGGGAGAGGGGGGAGAGGGGATGGTGGGAGGGGGTGTGTGCGGGAGGGGCGGGGGGGGGGTTGTCTTTTGTTTTGAAGTGTGCCGTTTTGTGGCGCCTCGTCTCCCCATGGGCGGGCCTGGGAACCCCAGTGCAGTTATCCTCCCATGTCAAATTAATACCTAATCACCCCCCCCCCAGAGAGAGGCCTCCTTTATGGAAGTGTAAACACCATAATTGGCCATAATCCGCAGCACGTCGCTACGGTAACGAATGGCTGGATAGACGGAAGCTTCTCCGTCTTGGAAGGAACCGGCTGTTTCATGGGTTTTCCTCCTTCCTGGTTTTCATATATCCTCTACTCCTCTACCTCAGACCTAATGATGTCCCATGGGAAGACATACCTGATGGAGGGAGGGAGGGAGGGAGGGAGGGAGGGAGGGAGGGAGGGAGGGAGGGAGGGAGGGAGGGAGGGAGGGAGGGAGAGAGAGACGGAGGGAGGGAGAGAGAGAGAGACAGAGAGAGACGGAGGGAGGGAGAGAGAGAGAGACAGAGAGAGACGGAGGGAGGGAGAGAGAGAGAGACAGAGAGAGACAGAGAGGGTGAGGCAGAGAGGGTGAGGCAGAGAGGGTGAGGCAGAGAGGGTGAGGCAGAGAGGATGGCACTTCTGTGATTCCACTGTTATTCCAGTTGCGGTAATTAAGACTGAATTAAGCCCTTCAGAGTAGAGCAGCTGTGCTCCCTTTAAAGCTTCAACACAGAGAGAAGAGAGAGGATTAGCCAGAGCTGGGTGAAGAGGGCGAACAAGATCATGATGATTGTGTTTTGGCTTTTTTCGTGGCTTTTCTCCTCTCCAAATCGTTGGCAGGGAAGGTGATGTGTGTGTGTGTAATGAGAGCGGCGGCGAAGCTGCCATTTCCGTGACCGATTGTGAGATTGCGAACGGCTGTTGTCGTTGGGGGGAAGATTCTGCCCCGTGAATAACAACTGGAATGATTGGAACAGCGCAGCGACAACGCTGTCAAACCTGAAGCGCTCAGAGAGAAGGAAGTGGGCCTCATATCTCACAACTTCTCTGAACTGGCTGCTCTCTCTCTCTCTCTCTGTCTCTCTCTCTCTCTCTCTCTCTCTATCTCCTAACACACGAGTGCTTTTGTGTATTTATGTATCTGTTTACGTGCGTGCGATAGGATGGAGGACTCTGCTGTTGGCTGGTCTGACAGCAGGAGGCCTGTCAGAGGAGAACGAGCTGCCGTCCTCTTGCATGGTCCTGCACTGCCATCTAGTGGCCAAATGGAAGAACTGCAAGAGGCTTACAATGGGCGTTGCTGCAGAATGGACTCTAACTGTGTGTGTGTGTGTGTGTCCCAGGCAACAGAAAGCCTACATAGCGACCCAGGGCCCGCTGGCGGAGACTACGGAGGACTACTGGAGGATGCTGTGGGAGCACAACTCCACTATCGTGGTCATGCTGACCAAACTACGAGAAATGGGCCGGGTGAGAGTCTGAGCAGGGGAAAACACAGCGCCACGGCGACCCTCCTAACGAGGGAGAGAGGGGGCGGCCATGTGGGGGGGGGGGGGGGGGGGGGGCGACATCACATCCCCAGCAGGCGTGTTGTACCTCTGCATTGTTATGTCCAGCAGCTGTGCTGAGAGCTGTGTGATTATGCTTCAACACAAACACACACCTGTTGTTGTTTGTTTGTTCGTACTGATTGTGATTGTTTTTGTCCCTTCAGGAAAAGTGTCACCAGTACTGGCCGGCGGAACGTTCCGCGCGGTACCAGTACTTCGTTGTGGATCCCATGGCAGAGTACAACATGCCCCAGTACATTCTGAGGGAGTTCAAGGTCACCGATGCCAGAGTAAGTGTTCTTCCTCTCCCCCCGGCAAACCAGCGCAGCAGCAGCGCGGGGTGAAAGGTCGCACCACTCAACAATGGATGGGCCCCGGTGTATTTTTAGATCGGACACACGGAAACTGTTTGTTGTTGCCGCCCACACGTGTAATTATCCTGGCAAAGTGGTTCATGTTCTGCATGTGGAACTGCTGTAAGTTCTGACCCTGACAACCCAGAAAGATGAGATGTGGAACCATGTAGAAAACTTTTTGTCTATATGTCTATTTATCTATTTCTATATAAAACATCTATCCATCTATCTAAATGACTACATTTGATATAATCTATCTATCTATCTATCCATATATCCATCTATCTATCTATTTATCTATCTATTTATCTATATATCTATTCATATATCCATCTATCTATTCATCTATCTACCTAACTATCTATCTATCCATATATCCATAGGATGGCCAGTCCAGGACTATTCGTCAGTTCCAGTTCACTGATTGGCCAGAACAAGGAGTACCAAAAACTGGGAGGGCTTCATTGACTTCATTGGCCAAGTGCACAAAACCAAGGAGCAGTTTGGTCAGGATGGACCCATAACAGTGCACTGCAGGTGAGCATGAAGTCCACCTCCAGCACACAGTCCACCTCCAGGCCCACAGTCCACCTCCAGCACACAGTCCACCTCCAGGCCCACAGTCCACCTCCAGGCCCACAGTCCACCTCCAGCACACAGTCCACCTCCAGGCCCACAGTCCACCTCCAGGCCCACAGTCCACCTCCAGCCCCACAGTCCACCTCCAGGCCCACAGTCCACCTCCAGCACACAGTCCACCTCCAGGCCCACAGTCCACCTCCAGGCCCACAGTCCACCTCCAGGCCCACAGTCCACCTCCAGGCCCACAGTCCACCTCCAGCACACAGTCCACCTCCAGGCCCACAGTCCACCTCCAGCACACAGTCCACCTCCAGGCCCACAGTCCACCTCCAGGCCCACAGTCCACCTCCAGGCCCACAGTCCACCTCCAGGCCCACAGTCCACCTCCAGCACACAGTCCACCTCCAGGCCCACAGTCCACCTCCAGGCCCACAGTCCACCTCCAGGCCCACAGTCCACCTCCAGGCCCACAGTCCACCTCCAGGCCCACAGTCCACCTCCAGCACACAGTCCACCTCCAGCACACAGTCCACCTCCAGCACACAGTCCACCTCCAGGCACACAGTCCTAAACAGGCACCAGGCCCAGAGTTTCACCAGTCAACACGTGCTGTTTCCCCCCCAGTGCCGGTGTGGGGAGGACCGGGGTCTTCATCACGCTGAGCATCGTGCTGGAGAGGATGAGATACGAGGGTGTGGTGGACCTGTTCCAGACCGTAAAGACCCTGAGGACTCAGAGACCAGCCATGGTGCAGACAGAGGTAGCCTCTCCCCCAGGGTCACTAACATCCCTGCAGGGGGACCTGTAGTCTTTTTCATGGTTCTAATCCTACAAAGGTCCTTCAACAACTGTTGTACAAGTAGAATATTGCCGTCGGAGGTGCCTGCCTTAAATATGTAAACTTGTTCGGCTGAATGCTCTTATAGTTCTTCCCTTGGCACTTATTGGTTTCTCATGATGTATGTTTCATAATATATAAACTCCCTATGTTTGGATCACGTAGCTATGCTCAGTGACCGATGCTCTTTTGTGAAGCTCTCGCTTCACAGGTCTCGCTTGGATAAAAGCGTCTGATAGATGAATAAATGCAATGTAAATGTAACTGTAGCAGTGAAGGCACCTTCTCTATGAGTCACTAGTACAAATGTTTGGGTGTCCCCCCCCCCTCATTTCTTTCTTTGAATTATGTATCTATTTTATTATTTTCTTTTTTTTCAGGACCAGTACCAGCTGTGCTACCGGGCTGCATTGGAATACCTTGGAAGCTTTGATCACTATGCAACATAACCCTGTTTCCCAGAATGCACCGGGGGGGGGGTCCCGAGAGGAATGCTGCCTGTTCCTACGGAGCCACATCCACCCTGCTGCCGAGTCAGGGTGGAGGCTGTGGGAGGGGTGAGGAGAGGCAGGGGGAGGGGGAGGGGGGGGGGGGGAGAGGGGCCGAGAGCACAATTCTGACTGGACGACCTGCAGTAGGAGAAGTACTGCTTGACTGGCACAATATACCTGCTTTAAACCCTTCACTGATAACCCTCCCTTCATCCCCACCACCTTAAATAACCCATCTAAAGCTTCAATATGCTTCATTCTGATGTGCCGACTGCACGTCAATCCACTCCCCTATTTCTTCCTCACCTTATAGCACAAAGTATTTTTCTGCTATTTTTATTCATATCAATATTATCATTATAACTATATTATTATTATTTAGATTTTTTTCTTTTTTTCTAATCATTTACAATGGCTACTGTATGTCTTAATGGCTTTTATTTTAAATTAAATTGTATCTTTTTTTAGTTTTCTTTTTAGCTAAAGGACATGTATTTTCAACATGCTCCGAGTCATTATTACTGGAGAACACACTCAGAGCTGCTAATAATTTTATTTTTTACCATAGTTATGATATTATAAAGTTCTCATGATCAGATTGGTCTTATTCAGTGGTGTCGGGGAAAAAAATGTTTTATAAGCCTTTTCACTTCCTGGTAATTTACAGAATGATAACCTCCTCAAAAATATAAACACCAAGTTTGTGAACTATCCAATAAAGCAATGGCTGTCGAACATGAAATAGACTAATGCCGTTTGAAAACTAACATGTACAGATTCTGGCTTTTTCCTCATTAGCTGTTAACTGTGATTTTCTTAATGCCTGTCTATGGAGACCACAACAGAGAGACAGATGTAGGGAAAGCTTGTTTATCCTGTGACCTCGGAGCCTCAGTGTGGCCTCCCTGGTGAACTCATGTCTCCCTGGGTCAGCTCTCTCCCTGGGTCAGCTCTCTCCCTGGGTCAGCTCTCTCCCTGGGTCAGCTCTCTCCCTGGGTCAGCTCGCTCCCTGGGTCAGCTCTCTCCCTGGGTCAGCTCTCTCCCTGGGTCAGCTCGCTCCCTGGGTCAGCTCGCTCCCTGGGTCAGCTCGCTCCCTGGGTCAGCTCTCCCTGGGTCAGCCCGCTCTCTGGCCCAGCGGAAACGTGTTCAGCATCCGTCTGAAGCGAGAGAGCGACGTCCATGTCCTTGACGTCCATGTCCTTGACGTCCATGTATTTCTGATCAATCCGCTGAATTATAAACTGCACCTTTGGACTGGCTCAACCGGAAATCAAACTCCTTAATCGCAGACTTGGCATTCATAGTATCTCTGCTGTAATAGTATATCACTGTGGGACTGGAGAACGGCCTCCTGTAACGCTAAAAAAAAGCAGCGTATGTGTGTGTGGGGGGTGTGGGGGGTGGGGAGGGGGGGATGAGATTTCTCCTTACGTGGTTTGCGAAGTGAGGTGGATTTAGACGAGTGGGACTGCGAACATGAATCATTTCACTTTGTCCTCCGAATCGTGTCGTAGGGGTTCAATCTGTTGTTCAAGATCTGTTTTCTATTTGTTCATAAAAAGGAGAGAAAATATGTTGCAAAACCTTGATGTTAATAAAGTTGAATAATTGTTTTTTTTGTAATATATGTTAGTTGTTGCTTTGACTCATTTGGCGTTTATTATGCGTGTTTATTTTGCGTGTCCATGTTACATCAGACCAGTGGCTGTGCAGTGCCAAGTGCTGTGCCATGTGCAGTGCCAAGTGCAGTGCCATGTGCAGTGCCAAGTGCTGTGCCAAGTGCAGTGCCAACTGCTGTGCCAAGTGCAGTGCCAAGTGCAGTGCCAACTGCTGTGCCATGTGCAGTGCCATGTGCAGTGCCATGTGCAGTGCCATGTGCAGTGCCATGTGCAGTGCCAACTGCTGTGCCATGTGCAGTGCCAAGTGCAGTGCCATGTGCAGTGCCATGTGCAGTGCCATGTGCAATGCCAAGTGCAGTGCCATGTGCAGTGCTAAGTGCAGTGCTAAGTGCAGTGCCATGTACAGTGCCATGTGCAGTGCCATGTGCAGTGCCATGTGCAGTGCCAAGTGCAGTGCCATGTGCAGTGCCATGTGCAGTGCTAAGTGCAGTGCCAAGTGCAGTGCCATGTGCAGTGCCATGTGCAGTGCTAAGTGCAGTGCCATGTACAGTGCCATGTTCAGTGCCTGCATTCTTATTTCCTTCCTTGCCACAAGGCATATACAAGAACACAGATGGCAGATGGAAACCCCTCTAGTGTAAGCCTGGCTGCTATCCACTGCTACTGGTTTACTCTCTCTCCCTCTCTCTCTCTCTCTCTCTCTCTCTCTCTCTCTCTCTCTCTCCCTCTCTCTCTCTCCCTCTCTCTCTCACTCTCTCTCTTGCTCTCTCACTCTCTCTCTTTCTCTCTCTCTCTCTCTCTCTCTCTCTCTCTCTTTCTTTCTCCTCAGTTTCTCCACTCTCTCTCTCCTCTCGCTCTTTCTATCTTTATCTCTATCTGTATATTTGTCTCTCTTTCTGTCTCAGTCTCTGTGTCTCTCCTTCTTTCTCACACACCTTTTCATTGTTGTACCAATGATTAAACATGAATATGAGTACTTCAAATACCTTATATCCTATAGGCTACAAACATAAATATCCCAATAGAATAGGAACGTAAAATCGGATAAAGTAGTGCGTATATCTTGAATGTCTTGTGCTGAAATTACATTGAAATCTAGCTGCACTTAATAATATACAGTCTTCTTGGGCCAATATCAATATTAGTACACATATTAATGAGTCGTGATCCCAAATACTGGGAAGGCGGGTCAAAGAAAGTGAAGCGTTTTTGATTGGTCCGGGCTGAATATCACACGCCCCTTCTTCCCTTGTAAACAAACCCACACTGCGCATGCGCGTGGCAGTGGAATAATGGAGGACTCTCTCTCCAGTCCATAGTGAACCCTGCTTTTACCATTTATAACCTCTGAAGATCTGGGGGCAAATAAAGCTGATTAGTAGCACAGCATATGTAAGTTAACATTTAAGGCTTTTCAAATGTGTTGGCTTTGCATGGCTAAAAAATAAGGCCCGTTTATTTATCTCCCAAAGATTGGTTCGCGAGCCACTGTAGCTCGCGCTAACTAGCTAGCACATGCTAACGTCACGTTAGCAAACTGCTCGCTCCTCAAAGTTGTTATTTCGCTTGTATCCGTTTCAACATGTGTGTCAGCATGCCAGGCCGACAAACAATTACACTTAAAAAAAGATTTCCCTTAAGTACAAGTACAGTTGTAGAGTTGTAGACTTTCAACCAGCTAGCTGCTAGCTTGTTAGCTTTACTGTTTTCTTGACGGAGACGGGACGTTGGGCCCCTAGTTGACAGGCATGGCGTTCAACCAATCAGAAGCTTCCATTTCTAGTCCGTCGCCATCGTTGTCCAATCAGGATGGGTATTATCTGACAGGTGGGCGGGACTATTATCTAGCTTAGCAACGGAACCTAGAAGGCTCAGAAAGAAACAACTATTACTTTGACTTCATACATACGTTAGCAAATCAAACTTTTATCCAAGTTGCATCTTGTTTCCTTATACATGTTTAATCTACAAAGAATGGTATTTTTCTTGCGTTAAACATGTTTGGAATTTATCTTTGTAATAAAAGTCCTTATGGTTCACAACCGTTGGACAGTCAACTTTGCTCCCACCAGTAGGGGGCGACAAGTGATCTGATTTTAACCAGTCTGTCCACAAACTTGACAATAATTGAGAAGGATTGCCGTGCATTAGATTAACCTTAAATCAGTGCAGGGATACGATGTCTAAACAGTTTTGCTTTGCACAGTTAAATATCTAAAAATGTCCAAATGAATTCATACACAGGTTATACTGTTTATAGAATCCCCAGGTCAACAGGACTGATCCAGGATGGCTACAGATACAGGATCTCAGCCAACCGGCTCCAGGATAATGACCTTTAACCCTTCCAAGGAGGAATTCAAAGATTTCAGTCGATACATTGCCTACATGGAGTCACAGGGAGCACACAAAGCTGGAATGGCAAAGGTCAGTTCAGTCACTTCAATCTCCTTTTAACAACATTGTATTTTCTGTTCCAGCCACAATCCCAACCACAGCTCCTTAATTAAGCAACCACATGTTGTTTGTTTATTGGTTGAAGGTTATACCACCCAAAGACTGGAAACCTAGACGCAGCTACGATGACATCGATGACCTGGTGATCCCAGCGCCCATCCAGCAGGTTGTAACTGGGCAATCAGGACTGTTCACCCAGTACAACATTCAGAAGAAGCCCATGACCGTGCGCGAGTTCCGCAAGACTGCCAACACGGACAAGTGAGCTGCTGCTGAACACACATGCATGATGTTCCTCTGACACCTTTCTGCACTGTGGGATGAACACTGACTTCATCCTTTTGGTGACTGATTCCGTACTGACTTCATCCTTTGGGGACTGATTCCGTACTGACTTCATCCTTTAGTGACTGATTCCGTACTGACTTCATCCTTTGGGGACTGATTCCGTACTGACTTCATCCTTTGGGGACTGATTCCGTACTGATTTCATCCTTTGGGGACTGATTCCGTACTGACTTCATCCTTTTGGTGACTGATTCCGTACTGACTTCATCCTTTAGTGACTGATTCCGTACTGACTTCATCCTTTTGGTGACTGATTCCGTACTGACTTCATCCTTTGGTGACTGATTCCGTACTGACTTCATCCTTTTGGTGACTGATTCCGTACTGACTTCATCCTTTGGGGACTGATTCCGTACTGACTTCATCCTTTTGGTGACTGATTCCGTTTGGAACATTCTGGAGGTCTTCTTGTCTCCTTTTGAGCTTTTGCACCTGTTGTTGTTCCTCCACGAACGCACATCCAGGTTCTGCAACCCTCGCTACGTGGATTTTGATGAGCTGGAGAGAAAGTTCTGGAAGAACCTGACGTTTAACCCACCGCTGTATGGAGCTGACGTCAACGGTACCCTGTACGATCCGGTGAGCGTCTCTCCTCGTCATCAACCAGAGATGATCTTGAGGTTCATCACTAACTCTACACACGCTCGCACAAGTCCTACTTTTGGTGGCAATGCTTCATCTGTCTGTCTCTATATTTATTCTAGTTATTTTAACACTTATTAGTTATTTTAGCACTAGGTTTCTACTTTTTGCACTGACTAGAAGCACTTTCAATTTCGTTGTACCTTGTGACAATGACAAATAAAGATTTAATCTAATCTCTGTATCTCTGTCTCTCTCGCTCTCTCTTTGTGTCTCTCTCTGTCTCTCTCTTTGTCTCTCTCTCTCTTTATATTCAGGATGTGACAGAGTGGAATATTGGCCGTCTGAACACCATCTTGGACACAGTGGAACGGGAGAGCGGTATAAAGATCAAAGGGGTGAACACGCCCTACCTGTACTTCGGCATGTGGAAGAGCACCTTCGCCTGGCACACGGAGGACATGGACCTCTACAGCATCAACTACCTGCACTTCGGAGAGCCCAAGTCCTGGTAACACCCCACCCGGGACAACCCACCTGGGACAGCCCACCTGGGACACCCCACCTGGGACAGCCCACCTGGGACACCCCACCTGGGACACCCCACCTGGGACACCCCACCTGGGACACAGCCACACACTCATGTCCTCAGGGGATAAAGCACTTTTTAGCATAGCATGAAATAGCACACTTGTAACCACTGTGTAACCACACTCATTTCTCTCTAGGTATGTCGTGCCTCCAGAACATGGTAAAAGACTGGAGCGCCTCGCTAAGGGTACGTAAACAGAGCAGTGCTTAGTATGGACTGCGTTGCGTGAAAGCGGTGACATCATTTTGAAGAAGTTAGCAGACTGTGTGGGGGGGGGTCTTCACACGCTCTGTCATGTCTGCTGTGTCAGGGTTCTTCCCTGGGAGCGCTCAGAGCTGCGAGGCTTTCCTGCGCCACAAGATGACCTTAATCTCACCTTCCATCCTGAAGAAATACGGCATACCCTTCGAGAAGGTAGGTGACCCGCATGTGAAAATGCCTTCAGTTTCAGTCAGAGTTTGTAACGTGACGCATCGTGATGGAGACCAGACATGAACCACGTTTTGTTTGTTGTGGTTCTCAGGTCACCCAGGAGGCGGGTCAGTTCATCGTGACCTTCCCCTTCGGTTACCATGCCGGCTTCAACCACGGCTTCAACTGTGCCGAGGCTACTAACTTTGCCACGCAGCGATGGATCGACTACGGCAAACAGGCCACTCTGGTACTGCGGACGCTTCCGGAGGGTCGAGTCAATTAACCGGGTCGTTTATCCTTCGTGACTCGTCTATCTTTGTGTGTCCCCCCCCCCCCCCCCCCAGTGCTCCTGCCGTAAGGACATGGTGAAGATCTCCATGGACGTGTTCGTTCGGAAGTTCCAGCCGGAGCGCTACAAGCTGTGGAAGGCTGGGAAGGATAACGCTCCCATCGACCACTCCAAGCCCACGCCTGAGGCCTCCGTGTTCCTGAAGGGCGAGCCGGCCAGGCCGCCGCCGCCGCCGGAGACGGAGGGCCCCAGCGAGGCGGCGGACGGGAGCGCGGCGGCAGACGATGGCGGCGCGGGAACAACAGGGGCGGGCGAGAAGAGGTACACGCCACCGTGGGGGGCGAGGGGGGGAGGGGGGGGAGGCTCATGAGAACCCCTGCGTTGTTCACCAGCGTCTGTCCCCCTCGTCTGCAGCCCAAAGCCCCAGATCGGGACCAAGCGGCAGCATGGGGACGTGGAGGAGGAGCCTCCAGAGGGCGCTGCAGCTCTGCAGACCGCAGGGGAAGGGGAGGGCCAGGCGGAGCAGAAGAAGGCCAAGCTCACCAAGGCAGAGCAGACCAGCAGGGGGGCCAGGCTGGCCCACGCAGGTACCTAACCACACCCCCACCACCCCCCCCCCCCCCCCCCCCGGAACGAGCGCGACCCTTTCTCAGACAGAAGAGAACGGATGTGTTGCAGCTGTTACAGACAGTCTGCTGCGTCTGTGTTCTGCTTCCTCAGAGCTGCCAAAGTCCAGGCCAGAGCCAAAGGTCAACAGCAAGGAGAGGAAACCACCAGCGAACACAGCCAAGCCCGCTGACGCCAAGCCCCTCGGAAAGAACCCCGTCAAGAAGGAGAAAGGATCCGTGGAGAACCTCGCTCCAGAACCCTCTCCCCCCACCGGAGCCCGGTCCACCGCCGGCCCAGAGAGGCCGGGTCGGAGCGAGGACGCCAGGCCGGAGGCAGCCGCTGGCAGCACCAGCAGCCCGGCCCAGCAGCTGTTCCAGAGGACCCTGAGCCCCGCTGACGTCCTCCACGTCCACAGCTACGCCAAGGGGGACTACGGAGACGGGGAGACCCCCGCCAAGGAGGACAGGAAGAGCGAGAGCAGCGACAGCGACTCGGAGGATCTGGACGAGAGCCAGGTAAAGAAACACAGAGAGATTCTCCCCCTCCCCCCCTCCCCCCCCAGTCTGCACGTTCAGCTAACAGACCCCAGCAGAACCGTTTTTCTCAAAAAGCTTTTTTTTATGTTGTTTGCTTTTTTCGCCACCAGGAGGCGGAAGAGGGGTATAAAAGTGCTGGCATGCCAAGCAACCTGGGGAAGCTGCCCCGCCATCACCCCCTGATGAAGGACAGCATGAGTGACGAGGGTACGGACACCAGCAGAACCTTCCGGAACACGCACAGAACATTAGGCTGGGGGGGGGGACATAAGAAGATTCTCCGCATTCATATTAAACGGGGGTAGCTTTTTGGTGAAAGTGTGTGTGTTGCCTGCATGTCCCCCCCCCCACCCCCTGCAGAGCTGGAGGACCAGGTGCCAGCTGAGGAGGATGGGCTTGAGGGGGAGAGCTGGGCCAAGCCGCTGGCCCACCTGTGGCAGAACCGCCCCCACAGCCTGAAGAAGGAGAAGGAGTACAACCGCCGCATGGGCCTGCAGGCTCCATACTGCTCTGTGTGCATGCTCTTCCAGACCTACCAGAGGGTGAGAGGCCAGGGGGGAGGAGCAGCAGGGGGGAGGAGCGGGATCAGGGGGGGAGGAGCGGGATTGTTCAGGTCAGGTCAGCCTGACCCAAGCTGCCAACATCTTGCATGTCGACCATCTCAGGCTTCGACCATCTAGGATGGGTTAAAGACAAGGTCATGAGGTCATGAGTGTGTCCCCCCCCCCCCCCCCCCCCCCAGACGGAGTGCCCGGACAGCTCGGAGCTCCCAGCGGTGATGTCAGGCGGCAGGCTGAGGACCAAGCCCCTGATCCCAGAGACGTGCTTCACCACCACCACAGAGGAGGGCTCTGAGGAGCCCCCCACCCCCACCCCTCACCTGGAGGAGGACGGAACCAGCCTGCTCATCAGCTGCTCCCACTGCAGCATCCGAGTGCACACCAGTCAGTACACACACACACACACTTACCACTGCCACCAGTCAGTACACACACACACACACACACACTTACCACTGCCACCAGTCAGTACACACACACACACACACACACACTTACCACTGCCACCAGTCAGTACACACACACACACACTTACCACTGCCACCAGTCAGTACACACACACACACACACACACTTACCACTGCCACCAGTCAGTACACACACACACACACACACACACTTACCACTGCCACCAGTCAGTACACACACACACACACACACTTACCACTGCCACCAGTCAGTACACACACACACACACACACACACTTACCACTGCCACCAGTCAGTACACACACACACACTTACCACTGCCACCAGTCAGTACACACACACACACACACACACACACACACACACACACACACACACACACACTAGTGTTTGTGTCTGGCTGGTAGATTAGATGTTTCCCAGTGTACAACTGAGAGGCTTTAGCCAGGGTTTAAGCCCCACCTGAAGGATTTACTCTGCTGATCTAGCGTGTGTGTGTGTGTCCAGGCTGCTACGGTGTGTCTCCAGCCAGCGTGACTAAGGACTGGAAGTGTGCGCGGTGCAAGGCCAGTGCCATGACAGAGGTCAGTCCAGCCACCACACACCTGCTGTTGACCTCTAATGACGGTCCATGAAGCCAGTCCCAGATCCAGCCTGGACTCTGCTCACCACACTGGGAGCATTCAGCTGTGTTCAGCTGTGTTGTTGTTGTTGTTGCAGAGTTGCTGTTTGTGTTCCCTGAGAGGAGGAGCTTTGCAGAGAGCCAATAATGACAAGTGAGTGGAGACTATGACGTTATGATCGGTGACCGTCTGCTAAATGAACAGATGTGAATGATACTCTGTGTGTGTGTGTGTGTGTGTGTGTGTGTGTGTGTGTGTGTGTGTGTGTGCAGGTGGGTCCACGTCCTGTGTGCTGTGGCTGTGTTGGAAGCTCGCTTCGTCAGCATCACAGAGAGGAGGCCTGTGGATCTCAGTGGGATCCCCCTACAGAGGTTTAAACTGGTGAGCCCCCCCCCCCCCCCCCCCCCCCCCCTTCCTGCCCCCTCTCCTCTCACCCCATCAGCCAAAGTGAACCTAGCACGCTCCCCTCGCTCCCATTCATTCATTTTTCCAAAACACGACGGTGCGCCACTTCTGCCACCCGCACACACAACCTCCTGACCTCTGACTCACATCATGTGAGTCCTTAAACATAAGGAGAGCCATGGGACCCGTGCTCAGCAGGAAGGCCAAACTATGTGTCTGGGGAGGGAGGGGTGGGGGAGGGGATTGGAGAAATCCTGAATCAGTCTTCTGTGTCTGGGGGAGTTCCCCATGAGTCCTGGACAGGATATTTGCCGTGCTAGTTTGTTCCCGGCAAGTTTCCTGGCATTCTCCCCCCCCCCCTCCTCTCCCCCCCCCCCCCCCCTCCTCCTCTCCTCCCCCCTCCTCCCCCCCCCCCCCTCCTCAGTTGACATCATTTCCTCTGCTTCCTCTCCGGTACAGAAATGTTTCTACTGTAAGAAGCGGATGAAGAAGACTTCGGGCTGCTGTGTGCAGTGTTCTCATGGTCGCTGCTCCACAGCCTATCACCCCACCTGTGCCCAGGCTGCAGGCGTCCTCATGCAGCCTGACGAGTGGCCCTTCGTGGTGTACGTCACCTGCTGCCGGCACAAGGGCCCCGTCCAGACCGAGGTACCCCACCCCAGAACCAGCAGCTCTCAGCTGTCTGTGCTGCATGGGAAACTGTTCACCTTCTCATCTCATCACAATCAGAGTGGGGTTTATTCGCTATGCGAGATTAACAAACATAGAATTCACTGTGGCAGAAATGAGCAAACATAGAAGTGGCATACTAATACAAAATGAATACAATGTAAAATACACTATAAATATGATACAAATAACAAATAATACAAGTGATACAAATAATACAAATGATACAAAAAACATGGAAGTACAAATAACATAGGTACAAAGTGGAATGGGTATATATAGTACGGGGGGGGGGGGGTGTATATAAACAGTAGTGTAAACAGTGGTGCAAGAATCACAGTAGTATGTTTTTAAAGTGGCAGAGTGCAGTGGGATTCTGGAAGGGGTGTGGGGTTGGATGGAAACACCTGCAGACCTTTCTTGAGCCTTTAATGTACTATGATGGACCTCACCTGTCTGTCTGTCTGTGTCTGTCTGTCTGTCTCCAGCGTAATAAAGCTGCCATGCAGGAGCTGACCGTCGGCCAGAAGGTGATCTGCAAGCACAAAAATGGCCGCTACTATCAGTGTGACGTCGTTCAGCTCACCAAGGAGACGTTCTACGAGGTCAACTTCGACGACGGCTCGTTCAGCGACAACCTCTTCCCCGAGGACATCGTGGTCAGTGGGCTTGGCGTCGTAGACAGGATTCATGTTTGGGGGATTTTGTGCAATGGCTGTTTTCTGACCCACACCCCCCCCACCCCTCCAGGGCCGAGACTGTGCCCAGCTTGGCCCCCCGCCCCAGGGGGAAGTTGTGCAGGTGCGGTGGACAGACGGTCTGGTTTACGGAGCCAAGTTTGTGGCGGCGCATGTCATCCAAATGTACCTGGTAAGACTCTCCCCCCCCCCCCCCATGTCCGATGGCTGATCAATAAATCCCGATCAATGTTGTTATTGTTGTTTGTTTAGATGGAATTTGAGGACGGGTCACAACTAACAGCCAAGAGGGAGGATGTGTACTCCCTGGATGAGGAACTGCCTAAGAGAGTCAAGTCAAGACTGGTGAGTGTTGCCCCCACCCCCCCAGAGTCAGACATGTGACATCACACCAAGCCTTAAGGGTTGCCAGGCGATTCATGTTTCCCCCTGGTCTGAAGGCTTTCCCCCTACTCTTTCCCAGTCCAAGGCATCGGACATGCGTTTTGACGGCATCTTCGAAGAGAAGGAGATCATGAAGATGTCCAAGAGGCAGAGGGTGCTTAACTCACGTTACCGTGGAGACTACATCGAACCTGTGATCTACAGAGCCATCATGGAGTAGCCAACCTCGACACCCCACACACACACACACACACACACACACACACACACACCAGCACTGATGTTCCGGACCTGTCAGTCACTTCACTTAAAATCAGCCACTGAGTGAGTGTAGCTCACATAATATGACTTCCTCCAAACAAACTTGTTCCAGAACTCCTAGATTGGAATCGTTATTTTTTTAATATTTTGTCCCAACCACCCATCATTTACAGAATCTTTTACTGCTATGTGGTTTTTAAACTGTGATTCATACGACAAGACATCATGTCGGCCCTATTACAGTACGGAAAGGCCTGTTTGAGTAATAAGATATTTCGCTGTTTTACTCGTCAAAGACAAGTCTAGAAAAGCAATATTGGACCATGGAAATTTAAAAAGTAGCGTTCTAATAGTCAAGCTTTCACGACAGGTCGGAAAAAAGGTTCTCTACGCTCCGAGTTCCGTGCGGATTTTAGAGCTTTCTTGTGTTATTTCACAGAATGTTGCCAGTTGTTCATTGAGATATATTTATTGTCCTCGTTTCAGGGTGCTACTTGTACCCACGTTTGGTTTTTACAGAGGTACAAATGCCATTTTATGAACTCCGATGCCTCCTGTTTTAGCAGATTCACACTGATGACTGCATTCCTCGACATTGTATTTTGTAGGAATGCAATGAACATAGCTTTTCCATTTTTGGAGTTGTTTTTTTACCAGCCTATTTATTATGGTGCTTTGAGTAAGTAACCTCTGCAATACAGATTGTTGTCAGTTGCAAATGATGTAGGGGGGGGGTTGTGGACTGATAATGTAAGCTCTATTTTTGCTATATAGATTAATTGGAGAGAGTCCGTTCAGAATGGATACGGAGGCTCTTTTTATCCAGTTGGTTCATTGCTCTTTCGATGAAATTTGTGCGTTTTGCACTTTTATTTAAGTCCAGTTTGATGAGACAGTTCAATAGTTGTGTGCTGCCATTGTGAATTTGTCAAAGCCGTTTGTTTTAGGGGAACATGCTCATTGTAAATTTATGAGAAGATTTTTCATGGGGGTGGGGCTTCTATCTCCCATCAGCCATGCTAATCAACCATGATGCACTTCGTAATGATAAGGTGACCTTGACAGTTCTCAGCTCTTGCTCTACAGTAGAGCTCCAGACTAGCAGACTGACTTCTACGTGGGAAGGTTTTCTATCAAAAAGCTTATTTTATTGGGTTGTTTTTGTAAAATATATGTTCTATGTGTATTTCACAGTGTACTGTGGATATATATTGGTATGTATTTTATTTGAAGATACAAGCTGTTGGCTGGAGGGACTGTCTGTAGGTTCCTGTCATGTTCCTGTCATGTTCTCCTGGGAGTAAACATCAGCAGCTTCCTAATCCTGGCTTTGTTCACGTGGCCTCCCCCTCCTCCTCCTCCCCACCCTCACCTCATCCCCCACCCCATCCTCACCCCATCCCCCATGTCTGTAATAAATTAAAACCGGACTTCCAGATTATCATTCATGCTTTTTGTAAAGATCCATTTTGTTTTGAGTAAAAAAAAAAAAAACATGTTGTCTTGTCTTGCTGGTGTGTCTTGCTGGTGTGTGTGGTTATTAGTTGAAGTGATGGTAACATGAGCAGCAGCAGGGAAGGAAGGAAGGGGAAGATCAGCTGGTCTGGGAATCAGGAATCGAACAGACCAGCTGCTGAACTGTTGGTTAAGGACAGTGGAGTTAAGGAGAAGGACTCGTTTAGCAGCTCTGTGCAATGAAAGAAACTGAATAACTCTACTAAAGATGTGCAGTCATGCAATGAAGCAATTCAGGGAGCAAATGTGAAACAAAACGTGGTCTTTTTTTTGGTGAAAGTCACATTTAATCTCGTAGAAACGCGCAGAAACACGCAGCTCGTCCAGAAACACGCAGCAGCTCCTCTCCAGCCGTGTTTCCCTGCTCATGCTAACAGCTAACAGCTTCATTCCCAGCCTGATCTCAGCATGTTGGATATAAATAAGCAGAACTGTTGACTAAACAGCGTGTTTATGAACCCTCCAACATCATGACAGTAATAATGACAGTAATAACATGAAGACCGGAGGACAAACAGCACTTTAACAGAGGAGCAGCTGAATAAAGACACTAAGGTAAGGCTGATAAACATTATTATTCCTAAAGGCTAGTTTAGCTTAGCCTGTCTCATAAATAGCGGTATCTGTGCTCCTGTAATATAAAACTCTACTAACGTTACCAATCCATTTGCGCTAAAAATACTTATTTCCATATATTTTGTTTGAGCATTTTGTCTGCGAATAGAAACGTTATAAATGAAGCTGAACAGGCGTGTGTTTGGATCACATTGAGACCAAACAGGGAATTCATTATGATACTAAGTATATATAATGTATATGCTATATGTTTGACGTTAGTTCTCCGAGATAATCTACTGAATCTACCTGGAGTTCAGAGTAATGTTGTGTTTGTTTGTTATTATATATATTTAGATCCCTCTGATATAAGGTTCTGCAAATCACCCTCTCACGTGACAAATAACCCAATTAGGGTTCCTAAAATGATATTAGGAACCTCGAGAACCTAAAGGGTTCAACCATTTTTTTTATACCACTTTGTATATTTGATGTAGGCAAAGGTTCATTTTGTTGTGGGTGTAGAACACAGATGCCATGTTATTCTATATGTGTTCATCCATGGATGTACCTGGCCTGTACTCATGTTTCTGATAATGTTACTTAATTAATTCATGTTCTTAACGCATCTTTATTGTCAGGCTCCAGGGGTGCCATGTACAGACGGAAGAGATGAGGATGAAGCCCACCCGTAACCTGGTCCTGGGGCTGTGTTCCACCCTGGTCCTGGGCTTCCTCTACTACTCTTCTGGGAGGCTTCATCTACGAGGATGGGGGCAGAAGTCTCGTGAGTGTGCTATTAATTGTTGGGTGCCAACATGCATGACTGTGAAGTGTGACTGTGAATTATTGACAAACCCTCTTGACCTTACTCTGATGTCCTGTCTCTTAATGAGGGCAATGCTTTCTTGGACCAAGTGGGGGCGCTCACACCTTAATGATGACTTACCGCAAGTCAGAGTAGTCTGCAGATCAGTACAACTGTAAAAAAAACTACATTAAAAAAAGAGCTGTAATGAGTTCTTCTAACATACTGTGACAGTCCAGTTGAACTGTTTCAACTAGGGTGTACTTGGTCATTGTTGATCTAACTGAATGTGTAATTCATCTTAAATGGGTTTTTACATGATGTCAGCATATTCTAGTTTCTTTAAGTGTTCTTCTATTGTCAACAATGTTGTGAGATCGCACAGTATTTTTTTTTTATTTACGGTCCTGGACTAGCTGTGAAAGCCATATTTGAAAGCTGAAAATGTCTCTTGTACTTCACCCATATCAGCATTTGTTAGCAATTTGAGGGTGGAGGGTTTGTTTGATGTTAATGTTTGCAGATACGTGTTTTTATCCAGACTAACACGATATGCAGGAGCTGGAGGGACTGTGAGAACTTAGTTGATTTTTAAAATAGAACATTGAAAAGAACTTTCTTTTTTTTTTCTCTCAAGTGAATGTTTGCAGATTAGAGCGTTTAACCTCTCTGAGTCTTTAAGCCTTTTGGCAGACAGACAAGAAGATTTTGCCAGGCAGTTCAGCCTTCAGCCTAACCCTTCTCAAGTGATCCCTTTGAACAGCACACACACTCTGTCTCAACCACAAACCTGAGGCTGTCTCATGGTTTTTTGGGGGGCTTATAAAGTGGGCCGATCAAATCATCCCCATCCCCTCTCAGTGTCATGTGACCAAGAAGAGTCCAGATCTCATCACTCAAAGCTTCAGCCAGGTCTTGATCTCAGCTGTAGTTTCAAATTGTCCTGAGTCCTTAAATCAGGGGTTTCCAATCCTGGTCCTCGAGGTTCCGCTGTCCTGAAGGTTTTAGATGTTTCCCTGCTCCGGCACTACTGATTCTAATGAAGGGTCGTTATCAAGCTCTGTGGAGGTGTGCTGGAGCAGGGAATCATCTACATCCTTCAGGACAGCGGCCCTCGAGGACCAGGATTGGAGACCCCTGCCTTAAATAGATATCTTTTTTTTTCCTGTTTCATTTCTAAGTGTGCCCTTTCCTTCAACTTCACATAGAAGCCTGCCAGTTATTAGAATGACATTGACAATGACTCAGACTAACCAATTAAACAAGTTAGAGCTTGGTCTGGATTAAATGTTGCGTGAATTATACAAATCCGCATTGAGTTTAGACATTAATAGGGCTTGCAGAAAGCCCCCCCCCCCCAGGAGCTGAAACACAACAAACCTCAACATCTCCTGAAATGTCATGTAAATCCTCAAATCTGGCGATTAGGTGCTCATCAGTTATTTTCCAAGTGACCAATTTCTTTGAATACTCAATAAAATGTTGAAAAGCGTCCGTATGTTTGTTGTTAGTATAGACTGCTAATACACCAACAACTTACTCAGATACACATTAGACATCATGGAAGGGACAGGTCTGTAGGTTCCTTATAGTCAGGGAGGTTGAGTTAATATGTTAAGTGTTTGCAGATATTCAGTATGTCATGGCTCCAGTTGTTGTGAGTGATTTATCTGGACTCCTAGATGTCAAGTCACGTGCTGAAACTTTGATTAAATGACATCTCCCTCCGTACATGTCTTCTCCTTCCACTTTGAAAAATAAACACCCAGCATATTGTTGACATGAGCCATTTCACAGCTGTATTAAGTTTATTTTCGTTGAAGAGTGTTGCTTAATCCCATGACTTGTCATTTCTCCCTACTTAACAGCACCACTGTGTGACTTGACTAACACACTTTGACCCAGTTAGGCAGACTGTGAATAATCATAGCGGTCGTATCACCACAAAGAAAAAAATCACAACAATAATAATAAAAAGAGTTATCTGACCCAGTTTAGTTATTTATTTTTGACTAGGAGCATGAATCTGTTAATTATGGTTTGTTTGTTTAAAACTTTTGGCTAATTCTCTGCTTCCCCTTTAACATTGTACGTCCCCCTCCTCCTGAACTGACTGACCTAGAGGCTGTCCAGTGGCCTTGACTCATTCTTCTCTTACAGACTCAGATGCTGATAGCTTATTCTTCGCTGGACGAGGCTCAGGTAGAGGTTTAGAGGCTAGCCCATGCCGTGTCATTTAAGATAGTCGGCCATGTTGGGAGGGTCTTCACAAGCAGTCCAGAGTTTAGGCTTGTTTAGCAGACCCACACATACAGAAGCGACAACATAATTCTCTGTCTTATTTCTGCTCGTCTATTCAAGGCACCATTTGTGTTCACTGCAGATACTTATGCCACTTATGTACTTAAATATATATGTACATTCTTATCCTGTAGACATTTAGACCACTTAAACTCGTTTTTAAGGTATGTAACCTCCCAACATGAGGTATTATTGCCTCAAATTGAAGCTTCAATGGAAGATCTATGTCCACCTCTGGTGTATCTTACAAAGACTATTATCTTTGACATCCACGTCTTCAGGGCCAGAATAATCTGGAGTTCCCCCATTTAGTTAAGTGCCTTCTAACTTTGGTATGTCCAGATTTTTGAATTTCAAACTGACGTCACAGTGTCAAAGTGTAACACATTAACAAGCCTCCTTAAGAGAGATCAATGTCTTTGTAAGATTGAGCTCATTTAGCTGGCGTTAGACCCCCCCCCCCCCCGTCCGTCCGTCCGTCCGTCCAGCACAGCAGTTCAGCTTCACTGCCCAGAGACGACACTCTTCTCTTTTTAACCCCCCCCCCCCCCATCCATCCTTCAGACCCTCTTGACCACAGCCTCTTCCACGGCCAGATACAACAGCTTTTATCTCCCATGTCCCATCAGTCCTTAAGACTTCACTCTCTCTCTCTCTCTCTTTCTCTCTCTTTCTCTCTCTCTCTCTCTCTCTCTCTCTCTCTCTCTCTCTCTCCTCTGTCTCTGTCTCTCTCTCTCTGTCTCTCTCTCTGTCTCTCTCTCTCTCTCTCTCCTCTGTCTCTCTCTGTCTCTCTCTCTCTCTGTCCTCTGTCTCTGTCTCTCTCTCTGTCTCTCTCTCTCTCTCTCTCTCTTTCTCTCTGTCTCTCTCTCTCCATCTCCCTCCCTCTTTCTTCCCTTTCACGCTTCATGTCCTGCTGAAGCAGCCAGGAGCATGGTTGTTTGCATGGGCAGGCAGATAGCACCATGAAAGAGCTCGATAAGTGGAATAATAAGAGGCGCAAGCTTTGTTCCACTGAAGCCCAGTATTGTTTGTGTTAAGTCTTGCTGTATTGCCTGGATCTGTAAAGGACTTTTCTTGGTAATACCAACCCCCTTCTCTCGTTTATGTTTAGCAGTATGGACTGTAAGGAGTTGGCAAAAGCTCTTGTTCTGTGTTGTTCTAAAAACAGACCCAGGAACTTGCCAGATCTGTAAAGTGCTGTTTTTAATATGTAGCTTTATTCTGTACAGTTCCTCAGCATGACAAAGACCTCCAGCATTTAAAAGTCTCCCTTTCCCCTCATACAGTTCAGATGTAGTTGCCTCTGAAATTCAGAAACATCGTCAGTAGTCGGAGGATGTTGTGAACATCTGTCTCTGGCCAGCACTAAATCTAAATAGATTCCCTACTTAAGAAACTATCACCTGTAAAAATGTGGACCTTCACTTCATTCAGCCATTCAGCCAGCCAATATAAGGCCCAAATGCCTTCCCTTGTATATTGCAGAGGCAACGACTTTGAAAACCACGAGGCATACTTTTAAAAACGTGCTGCTGTATCTGACTGTACGCCCGCAACAAATGGGTGTTAGCCTGAAGGAAGCTGTGTTTGTCCGCAGTCGTCAAAACTAGTCACACACCAATCCTTTATATTGTATATTATATTGTCATTTGGCTTCGACAAACCCATCTACAACAATGTCAGTGATAAATGCGATGAATACAAACACACCCATTCGTTTACCCTGAGGTGACTAGTTGACCCTTACACTGCTGTCAAACCTCTAGGAGGGGCCAGTGTTGGCTAGTTTTTTCCATTTTCTAGCGTCTTCCATTGCAAGTATGTCATCATTTGAGCTCCGTAAAGGGCCAAGAGGAAACATTAATTGATCAGCAGTAAACTGTGATAGGATGGAACAGGGGGATTGCAGACAGACGCAGACGAGCCTGTGACCATGTGACCATGTCGTCAGATAGGATCATAGTTGCCTTCGGACAAACTCTTTCCTATGATCCTGCAGTGGAAAATCCCACAGCCACTTATCTGACCTCACATGGTTTTGTGTACCTACATTATGTATCATTATGAAAATATCATGGGGTTTGTTATTTTCATGACCGTTAGATCACATAAAAGATATTTAACTTGCCATCAACTGAAATCCAATCAGAATGAGTAAAGCAGTATTTATCTTAACACCAGCAGCTTTCTCCAGCCATCTTTTCTTCCTCAGCGGTGTCATAATCAGTGTCTCTTGTCTCTCTCCTCTCTTGTCTCTCCTCTCTTGTCTCTCCTCTCTTGTCTCTCCTCTCTTGTGTCTCTCCTCTCTTGTCTCTCTTCTCTCTTGTCTCTCCTCTCTTGTCTCTCCTCTCTTGTGTCTCTCCTCTCTTGTCTCTCTTCTCTCTTGTCTCTCCTCTCTTGTCTCTCCTCTTGTCTCTCCTCTCTTGTCTCTCTCCTCTCTTGTCTCTCCTCTCTTGTCTCTCCTCTCTTGTCTCTCCTCTCTTGTCTCTCCTCTCTTGTCTCTCCTCTCTTGTCTCTCTCCTCTCTTGTCTCTCCTCTCTTGTCTCTCCGCTCTTGTCTCTCTCCTCTCTTGTCTCTCTCCTCTCTTGTCTCTCCTCTCTTGTCTCTCTCCTCTCGTCTCTCCTCTCTTGTCTCTCTCATCTCGTCTCTCCTCTCTTGTCTCTCTCATCTCGTCTCTCCTCTCTTGTCTCTCTCATCTCGTCTCTCCTCTCTTGTCTCTCTGCTCTCTTGTGTCTCTCCTCTCTTGTCTCTCCTCTCTTGTCTCTCTCATCTCATCTCTCCTCTCTTGTCTCTCTCCTCTCTTGTGTCTCTCTTCTCTCTCTCCTCTCCAGTCTACGACAAACAGGGATTCCTGCTGAAGCTGAACAGCAGCTTGTAAGTATTTTCCAGAACATCTTCCTGAAGGTCCCTGCTGATTCTGCAGCACAAGCGCTCGCTCACTTCACAACCGCCACCCTTTGTTTTGCCTTGGCAACATGATACGGATCAGCGATTTTATGTCCCCCCCCCCCCCCCCCCCCCCCCCCTCTCTGTGTTATGTGCAAACAGTAACCACGGTGAAGTTAGGAAGGTGGTACCCTTGAACTGACTCCCCGGACACTGTTGTGTAACGCCTGTGCATGTGCTAGTCCATGCCAGTCATGGCTAACGGGCATCCTGTATGGTGGCCTAGCATAGAGCTCCCCCCATACCTGTCTGATTGTCGACAAGCCGCCCCCACTCCCCCCCCACCACCACCAACACCGACAAGCCCACCAAATTAGATAAAACTGTCTCAGTGGAAACTGGGATATGAATCTTGGTGGGTCTCCTCCATCATCCCCCAATCGTCAGATTGCCCCCCTCAGCGGGGTCTCCTTTGAGTCCATACTGTACACCAGGCTGTTTGAAAAGGCTCTGTTTGTGTTACCGTCGACTCCCAACGGGTAGAGGTGAAGAGGCGACGTCAAATAAACAGACGCCGTCTCCTCCTCCTCCTCGCATGGACTGAGCGTGCTCGGAGATCTCTCTTCCAGCCTCTGTGTCAGCATGAAGACACTGCAGCTGTTGCATCCCTTAAGACGCTTCTTTTTCTTTCTTTCTTTCTTTTTTCGTTTCCTCAGATGTCGGAGGTGGGATGGTGGGAGTTCTTCCCCCTCTCTGATAGTCCTAGATAAGTTGTCAGCCCATCTATGCACGTACTGGAGAAATTTCTTTTTTCGACCGTCGTGTGTCTTTGCATTTCCACCGTCAATCATTCAGTTTCCTGTGTGCTTACCTGGGAGCGGGACTTCCTGGAAACCCCTTTCTTGTTTTCATCTGTTTAATCAGACAACATCCCCTGAGGGCACGCTGTTTCCTAAAAGTCCAATTCAAACTATACCACACCTGCAATCTCCTTCTTTAGCTACGAGGAGTTTGCTTTGCTTAGCTCCTTCAAACCTGAGTTGTTGTTTTTTTTGTCGCCTCTCTCTCTTCACCAATGTTTGAAGAGCGCCTGATGATCTCACATGAAGCAGTTCCACACTTGACCTCCTCCCCCCCTGCCTCTAACCTCCCCACTGCCTCTAACCTCCCCCCTGCCTCTAACCTGCCTCCTGTCTCTAACCTCCCCCTGCCTCTAACCTCCCCCTGCCTCTAACCTCCCCCTGCCTCTAACATCCCCCCTGCCTCTAACCTCCCCCCTGCCACTAACCTGCCTCCTGCCACTAACCTGCCTCCTGCCTCTAACTTCCCCCCTGCCTCTAACCTCCCTCCTGCCTCTAACCTTCCCCCCCTGCCTCTAACCTCCCTCCTGCCTCTAACTTCCCCCCCCGCCTCTAACCTCCCTCCTGCCTCTAACTTCCCCCCCCGCCTCTAACCTCCCTCCTGCCTCTAACCTCCCTCCTGCCTCTAAACTCCCCCTGCCTCTAACCTCCCTTGTTTTTGCCACAGGCCATTGGAGCTCATGTATAAGTATGGCAATCTCAGCAAGGGGGCCTGCAAGCCAGACTACGCAGCTGCCAAGATGACCGCCATTTATCCCAAGTGAGTTTCCAAAAGTGTGTGTATGTGTCTGTCTGTGTGTGTGTGTATGTGTGTGTGTCTGTGTGTGTGTATGTGTGTGTGTGTTCTCGTTTGAAAAGTGTCCTTTCTTGGTTTCACACTCTCAGGCTGCAAATATTTGTTCCATGACTCAGATGTGGCGGACGCTCTGATCGTCAGCGCCCCAGTGTCACCCTCTCACCCCCCCCCCCCCCCCCCCAGTCCTCCCCAGAGGCAGAGTCAAACACAGATTACCATCTCGTCTCCCATCCACCCCCCCCCCAAAAAAGACCCCTCACACATCCTCTACAAATGAGCTTCCTCTGGGGGAACCCCCTCCCCTCTTTCTCCCCCCCCCCTTAAAAAAAAGAGAAGCTTTTGAAGTACTTCCTTGTCTGGTGGATGACCACTGGTCCTTTGTGCTGCCCAGCCCAGAACAGTGACATCGTCAGCCTGGTAATTGGCCTCACCCAGGCCTCTGGACGGTTAGTCACGAGCACCGCAGGGTGACTGGGAGGTCCAATCAGCGGCTTGGAGGGCCTTGAACCACTCTGAAGACAGTAACCTTTCTGTCCCCCCCCGTCCCCCACAAGCACTAAAGGTCACGCGTGTCCAAGCGCTGTTGGATGTTTAGCTGGGGTCTGCACGTGACCGCACACCCCCCCCCCCCCCCCCCCGCCCCGCCACAACGTCACCGATGTGTCATTTCACCGCCACTGTCCGTTAAGATTCGCCGTTTAGTGTCATCAGCGATGTATGCCTTGTGTAAATGTTAGCACGCTAGACCAGGTCGCCGCCCCCTCCCTCTCTCTCTCTCTCTCTCTCTCCCTCTCTCTCTCTCTCTCTCTCTCTCTCTCTGTCTCTCTCTCTCCCTCTCTCTCTCTCTCTCTCTCTCTCTCTCTCGCTCGCTCGTTTACTCAGCCCTCATGTTCCCGCTCACTTCCTGTCCCCAGCGGCGTGTTCGTCCACGTGGAAACTGAGCTCAGAGTGGCACAACGCCTAAAAGATCCCATTTCCGCCCTCTGAATTATTGAGACGGGCCCCAGGATCCACACCATGAAAGCTCTTCACCTGTGTCTCTCCGGCCCAGGGTCCTCTCACGAAAACCAGGCGCATGAGGCCCGCCCCCCCCACCCCCCCTGGGGGACCGGCTTTTTGTAATGCACTCATCTTTTTTTGGCCCCTACTCTGCTCCGCCCGTCCTCCCTAGTGCGTGAGAGGAGC
This sequence comes from Neosalanx taihuensis, assembly GCA_030340665.1. Taxonomy (NCBI): domain Eukaryota; kingdom Metazoa; phylum Chordata; class Actinopteri; order Osmeriformes; family Salangidae; genus Neosalanx; species Neosalanx taihuensis. The sequence goes on from CM059308.1 coordinate 3,610,963, forward strand.
CCAGGCTCCGGAGCACTTAGCCCCTTCTCGCTTAGCTGAGGAGACACGCAAGGCTCCGATCCACCGGGGCGCAGAGAGCCTCGCTAACGAGGCAGGGCTGTGGAGGGGAGAGATCAGCCCTCGTTAAAACAACACCAGAGGATTCCCTCTCTCCGCTCCTTCCGTAGGGGGGGGTTGCGTGGGGCTCAAAGTGACTGCCGACTATTTTGAGATGAATGCGGACCTGACCCATATTTTAATAACGCACCCATTTCAGACTTATTTTCTTTCCGTGTCTCTCTCTCTCTCTCTCACCCTCTCTCTCTCTCTGCCTCTCTCTCTCTGCCTCTCACATGCTCTCTCGCCCTCTCTCCCTCCCTTCAACCTCTCTCTTCTCTCTCTCTCTCTCTCTCTCTGCCTCTCACATGCTCTCTCGCCCTCTCTCCCTCCCTTCAACCTCTCTCTTCTCTCACCCTCTCTCCCTCCCTTCAACCTCTCTCTCTGCCTCTCTGTCTCTGCCTCTCACATTTTCCAATGACGTAGCTCGGAGGGAGGGAGGGAGGGAGGGAGGGAGGGAGGGAGGGGCGAGGGAGGGGGGGGAGGGAGAGGGAGGGAGAGGAGGGAGAGGGAGGGAGAGGGAGGGAGAGGAGGGAGAGGGAGGGAGGGAGGGAGGGAGGGAGGGAGGGAGGGAGGGAGGGAGGGAGGGAGGGAGGAGGGAGGGAGGGAGGAGAGAGGGAGAGAGGAGGAGAGGTGCGCTCCTTCCAGGTCTTGTTATCAGGCAGTCAGCAGAGTTCCACCTGCAGGATTATCCCTCTGTCACTCACCCAGCCTCTGCTGATAAAGCCTCAGGACATGAACCTGGCCGCTCCGCTGGAAGCAGTCCCTCCCTGCTTGGGAAGTGTTGTCCGCCCCCAGAACACCACAGACTAACCTCCTTCAGACGGCCCCCCTCCCCTGATGGGTTACCTCATTTTCCTGGACATTCAACTGTCTGGTCAGTAGAGGGAAAGATGGGAGGGGTGGAAGTGGGGAAAGAGGGTGAATAGAAAGAGAGAAAGAGGGAGAGAGAGAATCAGATCTCTTCCATCAGCTCTGTGGAGAAAACAATCGTTCCTAACGAGCCATGACTTTGTTCTTCCGGATTGTTCCATGACTTCTGTTTGGGTAACTTTTCCATCCCTCTCTCTGTTCCCTTCCACACTGGCCACCTGCATCTTCTTACAGCCTGCTGTTGTCTTACTTGTGTTTTATTTTTTTCTCTCCAGAATATTCCGACACTGGGTACGGTTGCCATAACAATGGCGCTCCACAACTGTGACGAGGTGGCGGTGGCCGGGTTCGGTTACAACATGAGCACGCCCCACGCCCCCCTGCACTACTACGAGAAGATTCGGATGTCAGCCATCAAAGAGGTAGGCTCCCCCCCCTGCCCTCCGCCTCCGCACACACGCCAGTCCCACCCACATTGACGGCAGGAGGTTCAATCCAGGTACTGCCTCCAGGTCACGGTAACCCCCCCCCCCACACACACACACACACCGGCGCATACCTGACATTCCAGTCCTGTTGCAATCCCTGAGCGACCCACAGCAGGGTTTGGCCTCGCTGGCAGGATTGATCGTTAACCGCTGAGATTAGGAGGCTGTGCTGGTCCCTGCCTCTCTCCTCTCACCTGCCGGAGCACATGCAGACCTCACAGCTTCAGTGAGGTATCCCCCCTCTCTCCCTCCCCCCCCTCCCTCCCCCCCACCCTCACACACTGGGCTTCATGTCAAAAGAACTAAATGAAGACATTGTGGGCGTAGGCAGGAACTGTCTCGTAAAAACCAAAGGAACATTTACAGACAAACCAACCTGAATATTTCCCCCCTCAGGCCCAGTCTGGGTTTATCTGTGTAGACCTGGAGCTCCTTAACTAGGAGCCCATTGGATGGTCGGCCGCATCCGGCCAGCCTCAGATCTCCTCCATCCGTGGCGAGAGATGCATAGAAGGTTCTGGACCGTCTGGCAGAGGGAGAGACGCCCATGTAGAGAATGTTTGGACAGATTTCACCTGCTCTCTTCGGCCCCTTTTGTTACCGGAATATTCGGCCACGCAAAGTACTCATGCAGCCAGCGACCACCTCTGACCTCCGACCTTGTGTTTAGCATTCCGAGCCGCCTGTCTGCCTCCCTCATACAGCCCAGCATCAGGCCTCTTGTTTACCCTCGCTCTGTTTACACTGCAGGGGAAGTTTACAGTGAGCTTCTCTCTACTTATTGAACACCGTCGTCTCTTAAGAGTCTCTGGCTACTAGCAGGCAGGACACGGGGGGGGGGGGGGGGGGGGGGCTACTTATGACTAAGTGTGTTTAAGGGGTGAGGGTGGGGGAGAAGGGGTGGGGGGTTGGGAGGTTGGGGGGTGGGGTGTTGGGGGGTTGGGGGTGGGGTGTTGGGGGGTTGGGGGTTGGGTGTGGGGTGTGGGGGGTTGGGGGTTGGGGGTGGGGTGTTGGGTGTTGGGGGTTGGGGGTTGGGGGTTGGGGGTTGGGGGGTTGGGGGTGGGGTGGGGTGTTGGGTGTGGGGGGTTGGGGGTGGGGGTGGGGTGTTGGGGGGTTGGGGGTGGTCCAGGCTGGAGTGAGACAGCTTATTCAGTGCTCAGTTTGAAGTGCACGGTGCTCTGGACTCATGAATCACTCTCCACAGGGGGACAGTACTTGAGCAGCTTGTCCTCACTGGAGACATGCGATCTCCCCCCGGCCCTCCCCCCTCCTCCCTCCCCCCTCCCCCTCCCTCCTTCCCAGGTGTCAGTGTGCGCCCTCCACAGACTGCAGCCGACTTGTGTTTCACACCGCAGGGACACGGACCCGTCTCAACCCCCCCCCTCCCCCCCTCTGGGCCCCCTCTATCCATAATTGAGAGCTGTGGTGGTTTATCTCGTCGTTAAAGAAGCCTGTCATTCTTGGAGTGGGTAATGTAGTACAGGCGGAGTGTGTGTGCGCTGAGGTCTAGAATGGAGGTTTTTTCTGATCCTCCCCTGGAGGACTTGCACTGACTGAGGGGGGAGGGGGGGGGAGGGGGGGGGAGGGGGTACAGGCCAGCCCAGAGAGAGGGGAGGGGGGAGGGAGGGGGAGGGGGTACAGGCCAGCCCAGAGAGAGGGGAGGGCTGGAGGAGCAGGTGGAAGCACGCCTCAGACCTCAGTGTCATTTCACCTCGCTCTCCTCCACAAACTGCCAGTCACCCTTACTCTACCCTGCCGTGCCCCCCAACAAGCACCTCCTCTCTCTCTCCTCCCCCTGGAACTCCTCTCTCAGCTCGTCCCTCCCGGCAGAAGCTAGGTGGTGATTTAGAGGGCGTGGTTTTACAAAAACACTTAAATGACTTCAAATAGTTCCTGAGTGCCTGTGTTTCTGCTGTGAGGAACCCAGTGCTGTACCACCTCTGCCACACATGGAAGTTCCCCTCCTTTTGTTCATCTGCATGTACACTGATGTGTTCCCACACAAATTCCTGCTTTTTTTTAAAATAATGAATAGTTGTTGTTCACGTCAGGCTTAATAGCCATGACAATACAGCAGTCGTAGCGCCCAGAGTTCCTTTGTATCCTACAGTTATAATGTTCAAGGAGTTTCACCTCAACTATGTGTGTTCCACACTGTACTGCATTCAGCTGGTATTCAGCCAGGCCCTGTATTCATCCTGGGATTCATTCAGGGATGGATAATACCTTGACAGAGACACAATAGTGTCTCAGTGTATGTCCTCCAGGTTGTGTACTGTGCGTCTGTGGCGCTTCCATCAGTTGAGAGTGTGTTTTTGAAGGGGCTGCTTTCAGCCTGACTTTTTACACACGCGAGCGTCCTAAAGATTCCTTCTGTTCTTCTCTTTCTCTTCCTCCCTTCCCTCCCTCCCTCCTCCCTCCTCCCCCTCCACCAGTCATGGACTCACAACATATCAAAGGAGAAAGAGTTCCTGATCAAGCTGGTGAAGGCGGGAGTCGTCAAGGACCTGACTGGTGGGATCTGTGGGTCAGGGTGTTGATCGCCTCTGATCTCCACCCCCCCCCCCTTTCCCGCTCTCCACCCTCACAGCTCTCAGGGATGAGGAGGGACGGGGGGGGGGGCGTGGCCCCCATCGACCTGCAGCCCCTACCTCAACACGAGGAGTGGAAACGGGTGGATGATGGGACGGAGGTGTTGACTCCTTCTGCTGGAGGTGTGACGACCCTGGATGATGCCCCTCTACTCTCCAGGGTCTGTTAGAGAGGGCAGGGGTCAGCTGGGTGGATGGGGAGGGGGCTTTTCCTGTTCTGCTGACGCACCGTGATGCAGAATACCTCTTGAGGAAGTGTCCTTCGTGCTCCTGAATGTATTCCAACCAGAAATCGTTCTGACCTTTTTTAATTTTGGTTCTCTGTTTCAAGCCTGTTTTGAAAGACTGGTTTTCGTCCAGGTAGCAATGTACACACTGGGCTTCTACCAGGAAACCAGGGCTGGGCATGGCAAGTGCTGGATTTCTCCTCACACCCTCCTCCCTTTCCCCCCCCCCCCCCCCCCTTTTTTTAAGTTATGTTAAATGTATTTACCTAAGAGGGTCCTTTGATGTTCTCCCTCTTTGTTTTGCTTCTGCGTTTCAGAGTTTAAAAGCAGCACCAGGCCTTGATAAAGGTATTTATTTTTGGTGAACCACCGAGGCCTCCTTGTTTTAAAGTCGTCCTTTTGGACGGTGAGACTGGGCTGTGTTAGTGCTGCTGTGTGTTCTAAACACTGAACTCGATCACATTTCATTCTCGGGCAGCTTCCGGAAGTTCGAGCTTTCTGATCAGGCATAAACAGTGTTCTTAAACGTCAGTATAAACAAGCTTTATGAGTAAAAGTTTTGAAGAAAGAAGCACTTTTTATTTTTTAGTGTTATACGTTTGTTATTATTAAATGATGAACTTTCTTACAGTATCAAGTTTCTTACAGTATGTATGCCTGTCAATCTTAAGTCGTAGTGACAAAGCTGTTTTCTGTTGAATCTTCTGTTGTTACTGATTCTGGACTTTATGCTGTTTCTCTGCACAGCCAAAGTGCTTGGTGTGGTATTTATTATGATCTTTTATGCACCCATATGCTGATTGTCAAGATGATTTGAGAAATAAATCGCAACATACTAGACATAACGTCTTCGTCACAAGATTGTTTCACGACAAACAGGATGAGAATCTCTGGGGGGGGGGGGGAGTGGAGGAGCCAGGCCCAGAGGAATTCACAATAAAAGTCCCAACAGGCTCTCATCCTGAATTGTTAGTGTTTGCGTGTTCCCCACTCCTGGTCCACATGGCTGCATGGGTACACCTTATCGAACAAGATCATCTCTCTCTCAGCAGCCGACCGCCCCTCACTTGTAAGTCCTGTAAACTGTTCCCTGTTTTATAAGAAGGTCAACAAACAGTGGCTGTTTATGACTGGGAGGGGGGGGGGGGGGGTAAACATGGAATATGGGGTGAGTCATCAATGTGTGCTGGACTACTTGAGCAGGATATTTGTATAAAAAGGAATAAGAATGTTCTTTGGGGGAAGGTTATTAGAGTGAGCCTTTAGATAACTGTTGGTAGTTGTATCAAATACACCGATTGATGTTTTTCAAATTGATCATTTTATTGGTCGTTCAGAACTTGTTGGGTCAATAAAAAAAATACACATTTTATTTGGTTTCATATACTGTCACGTACTTGAATCAGTGTGTTGCTTGTGAAGTTTTTTCTCTTGAAATATCCCAGCAGACCTCATTTATCAAAAATTACTTTGAAAAATCTCTTTGGATGAATGGAAAGGTACCAGTGTGGCTGTTGCTAGCTGGCCTCACCTCCTGGTGGTGAGGCTGTTTCCTGTACCTGTTATCATTCATTAGCGTTAACTCCCATTTCTACCGTTCTTTCGTTCGCCAGTAGACCCATTTGGCTGCGCAGTCAGAGGTGTTGGAGAGCGATCAAGCTGCCCTGTCGACGAGAGGCGCTGGATTTGGACTGCAAGTTGAATCAGGTTAGCTCAAACAGGGGAGTCCTACAACCACTCTCACTCTCTGAGGAAACCAGAGAGTTGGAGTCTTAATATGTCCAAAGACAAATCAATACTCCAACTCTTGTCTGGTCCTCGAGGGCCGCTGTCCTGAAGGTTTTAGATGTTTCCCTGCTCCAGCACACCTCCACAGAGCTTGGTAACGACTCTTCATTAGAATCAGGTGTGCTGGAGCAGGGAAACATCTAAAACCTTCAGGACAGCGGCCCTCGAGGACCAGGATTGGACACCCCTGGTCCAAAGGGTCCTCAGCAGTAACAGTGCTGTCTGAAGCGTAAAGATTGTCCGCATTGACCGTTTCGACGTAGAACCAGTTGGGTCACTCAGCTTATTCTTGTACGGTGACTTGTGGGAAATTGGCGGTGGCGGCGGGCGTATATGACCACCGCCTTTTTCGGCGCTCAGCCACGGGGTCATTTCCGTGTTTTTCAGACCCGTGGGTCACGTCTCACAGCTGTGGTAGCTGTGGATAGAACGTTGGAGAAAGTTCTAAGTTCTGTTTCGTTGGAGAGTCCACAGGCAGCTATATCAGCGTTTTCTGGAGCCTGACATTTGCTGGTGTCTTGCGGGCTGATGGGCGTCATGAAGCCGTCGCTGCCTGGCGGCGCCTCCTAGTACCGCCTCCTAGCACCGCCGCAGCGCGCTCACGACCCTCGTTAATGTAACTAAAGCCTTCGTAACATTCCACTTCCAGCGGAACATGTTACAGGCTTCTTATAGCAGGGGAACACTCGTGTTTTACACAGAATTCCTCTCGTGAGTCCTGGACAGTTAAATATCCAATAAAATGGCACCCTACACCTTGGTGGCCAATCAGCTTCTATAGGCCTCTGTTTGGTTTCTGATTGGTTGGGTGATGCTGTGTGACTCAAGATATCCTATCAGTGAGCTTAATTTCAAATCAAGTCAAGGCATATATGACAACCCACATCTGCTGGGGTATTGACTGTCTGTCAAGGCTGCCCCCCCCCCATTCTGTAGTGGTTTTAAGACTTGTGTTATGCCATTGCAGTAAATAACCTACAGATTTAGAAAGCGTGTGAGTTCACAGACAGCTCCAACATGATGAACACAGTGGGCAGGTGGCCCCTATTTAAAGAGGATCCTTGAACTGGACATGCAGAGAGTGGGGGTGGGGGGGTGGGGTGAGCGGAGTGCACACACAGACAGGTGGGTCTTCACTATGTAGGTGGCCTCTGGGTGACAACGTGGGTCTGGCTGGGGGAGACAGAGGGGAGGGACAGCCCCCTCCCCCCCTCCCTGAGTTTTGATGTCCTCTTCCTTCTCCTGGCTGAAACGTGAGCTCTGGTTCTTGTCTGGTTCCATCATTTAGCTTTAATTAAACCCCCTTGAGCAGAAAGCCTCTCTCTCCGGCTCTGCGCTGCTCGGTCCTGCAGCCCAGTGTGTGTCTGCGCAGGTTCAGGTTCCAAACCTTTTCATTCCCTGTGACATGGCATCTGCACTGGATCCGCCCCCTCCGTGGCTGCAGCGCGCTGACCAATAAGATTAAACCCTCGGCTCGGGTGATGTGGGAACGGGCTGCAGATGGAAAACATCGCTCCCGCTCGCTCGCCGGCGTGTGGGAATTGGGCCGGGGTGCGGGGAGGACGGGTCTGCCCCCCCCCCTCCCTCCCCTCCCTGCAGCTGGGGCGTGTCGTACAGTCCTTGACCGAGCTGTGCAGCTCCAAAAGAGGGGTGCCACCAGAACGTTATTGTTAGGGTTCCTAGCAGGGCTGAAAGGATCTTTTAAGATTCTTTTGCATTCAAATGTTGCAAATAAAATTGCATTCATTTTTTGATTTTACACTGTTGTCCTAAAAAAATGACAATCGTGGTTTTAGCAGTGCCTTTAACAGGACGTAGCCCAGAGCCAACATCACTATGTACCAGTCTCCTTGGAAACTGGTGTAAAAAGTGTGTGACATGAGCACACACACACACACACAGGAGTTAAAGGGTAGTTAGTGGAAAAGCTGGTGTCTTCTAACATCTCCCAAGTACAACAGAGAACTTATATAAATATAAAACATTTTTAACGAGAAACAAGTTTGATAGGATGAAAATCCTGATTCCAAAGAAGCTACGTGTAGCAATGGAATGTCTTTGACGGCATTGCTTAAGTAAAGTCAATATTTGCAGAGCAGATCCAGGTTTAACTCACTCAGATGTCTTTCTTTCATCTGCATGGACTTAAGTGCATTAGAGATCTGTTTCCTGTCTGGGACTCTTATCAGGTGATGCACAGACAGCGTTCAGTCCTTTCGTCCGCAGAGATTCGAATCTCTTCCACTTCTTGTTCATGGTCAATCAGTGGATGTGACCTCGAGAGAAACAGAAGGAATATAAAGCTGCAGTGGACGTGACAGACCGTAGATCAGCTCTAATGGGATTAGCTGTCGGGGAGGCAGGAATGCCCAGCCTGGGAGGAATCCTCTGGGTTCCGCATGGTCCCAGGGTGGGTCTGGAGGTTTGGATGCTGGAAACAGCAGGGGAGGAAGGGGACTTGTGCCTGCCTGCCCACCCAGACACCGCCAGACCCCCAGCCAGGCCATCCTGACCCCAGCCAGGCCCCCCACCCCCGCCCCCCAGCCACTCCTCACGGAGAGAGGATCCCATATCAGAAGGTCAGTTCGGTTCAGTCAGCCTGTTCCCTCAGTGGGATTGGAGAACATCGGCTCTCCAGGGAATTCTTAGATGTTTAGATTGCAGGTTTCCCCATAAGAGGATACCTTGAAGCACAAACACACACAGACACAATGACAGTGCTCAGCAGGGGGAGCTTGACCCCGCAGGGCAAGGGTTAACTCCAGGGTCAGGATGCACGCAGTGATGACTTGGAGCTCTTTCGGTGGGCACACCAAATGCAACATTTCCTGTTGGCTGCAGAGGAGACGTCCCTTGGCATGTTACCCTGCCACTTTTAATTAGCCGTAACTAAAGATGTGTGCGGTTTGCCAGTTTGTTAGTTTTCCCATTTTGGTCTGACAACTACTTTGTCAGCTTTGAGAGGAAAAAAAAACTCCACTTGTCATCTGTTTTGTTCTAGATCAGTTAAAACGGTAAAAAAAGCACTTTGGGCAGACCAGGGGAAATGTGGTAGCTTTAAAGCAAACTACATGAAATAACTATGTTACGATACAAATCCTACTTGAAGTTTGCGTACACTCTCTAGGGATCCTATACCCCCCCCTCCCCATGTTATCAATCCTTAGAGTGAATGAGATCTCTGTTTTCTCAGCTGAATTTTACACGCCTGAAAATACATCACTCTGACAGAGGCCAAATTGAGTTTAAATGGGTATTGAAATCTAATTATTTTGATCATCAATTCCCTTTGAAGGGTTAAACCATCATTCCTCCTGAGTAGAAAAGGTAATTACCTCCACTGGGAAGTCCACTTGTGCAGGCTGAAGAGAACAGCCTGGGATTTATTCATGGTTACTGGCCAGAGTTAAAACTACATATGCATGTAATCAAGCGCCCTGCTCTTACAGTAGGATCTCAGGGGGGCTGTTGAGGGAAAGAGGAAGAGGAGGGGAGGTTTTGATGAAGGTGAGCGAGAGGAGGAGGAGGTCTTTGTGGCCCTCTTTCAGGAGCTCCACAGGCAGGTGGGTCTATGTTTGCTTAGCTCTTGGCCCCGGGACAGGGGCCGGGGGGCTGGGGCTGTCCCAGGATCGGACTCCCTGCTTCGGAGGTCAGGGACCCGGCCATGTGTCCACTGTGACAGGCATGGGCGAGAGACGTCGTCTCTGCTGGAGCTGCTCGTTAATCTCCAGGTAGGGGGTCACGGGGGTCCTCGTGCCTGCTGACCAGAGACCCGAACCTGGCTTAGATGCTTCCAGACTGACAGGACCTGGGATCCACAGCCCAGTGCATAGAGGCGATTCAGAATCCCACTCAGACTTGATGCGTCCAGATTTTTGGAGTCTCTTTAAGTGGTGAGCTGAAGCATTAAATGCGTGTTGCAGGCAGGTGGATAAGTGGAGGAAGCCACATTCAAACTAAATTGGCTTGAATTGATCCGACCAAGAGTTGACACTGTTTATTTTTTTTCCAGGCCAAAGAATGGCAACAGGTCAACCTGCTGGAGAGTTGCGAGGGCGTTTTGAGGTCCTTCTTCCAGCTGGGGCTTGCTCGGGGTAAAGAGGGGGGGCCGAGCTTGTTAGGATTCTTCCTCTCTCCACTCCTTGAGCAGGGGTAGGCATGAATAAATGTCAGGTCTCAGAGGTGGGTCCTGGGTCACCCCTCGCTACCCCTGTGAGGGCCTGTCTCCTGCCCTGGTGCCCCTGGCCTGGCTCCTGCCCTTCAGCCTGGCACGACCCCAGCCGTCTCACCCCGCCAGGCAGCCATTCAGGCTGGGCACGCTGCTCGGTCAACAGAAGGTGGCAAGGTCAGGGTTCAGCAGTAGCCAGTCAGCCGTCGCCCCGCCCATAGAAGGAGGCTTTCGGTGGGGTTAATCCACTGTTTGGCTCTGTGCTGGAGATGCTATGGTTCACACTCTTGAATGGAGTCCGCGGTCAGAAAGAAGTTGGTTTAAAGCTGGTGTGTTGCTGAGTTTGATTTCCAGCCAATCTTGATAACTCCTAATGCCTGAGATTGCTTTTTTCAAGACTTGCTGGAAATGTTGTCAGGAACGTTGTTTCTCTTTCGTTGCTGTGTTTTCCAACCACTTTATTTATTCGTTTATTTTTCGTTTCATAACTCGCCATTGTTCAGTTTGATGAATGTTTATTTTTGGTCTGTACTATGGCGATATTGATTGGACGTCCTCACTGTTCGAGAAATTGGCTGTCATTAGAGTTGACTGGCCCTGATCTCAGATCAGATCTGACAATGTGTGTCACTGCCTTCCGTTTATCTGCAGCATTAGGACAGTATAGTATCCTATACTATACACACTGTAGCTGCTTAAAGTTGACCGGGTAATATCATCAGACATTAACATTGAAAACGTCAGAAGTGAATGGTGTGACGTAACAAAATGCACAGAAGTGAAATACAAGCCTTCGGGTTTTGACTGTCATTCTTGTGTGAGAAACCTGTGTATTGTGGGCAGGGATCATGTGATGGAGGGTGGAATTTGACACCACGGGCTTTAAAAAACCTGAGCCAACTCACATCTGTATCTGGAGTTCCAATTGACACTCACATCTGCACTCTTCACAGGGAGACGGTCGCAGTTCAATAAGAGAGTTTAATGCACAAGGTCCAGCCTGGCATTTTTTTGCTCACGATTTTCTCTTCTTAACGCGGTTTCCTCTCCCTCTCCCTCCCTCTCTCTCTCTCTCTCCCTCTCTCTCTCTCTCTCTCTCTTTTATTGAGGAACATGACATACGAGGATCTCGTCAATTCATGGGGGACTGCAAGTTCTGAGACGATGTGGCCCCATGTTGTGTGAATGTAGCTCGGATTGCGCAACAATGCCAGAATATTCAAAAGTGGAATCAACAAGGAGTATAGTGACATCACTATTGGATTGTTCTAAACATTCGAATTCATTGATCTTTTTTTTATCTTCACACACACACGTCCATGGTTGGGAAGGTTGTAACTGTCGGTAAAGGTAAGATAAAAGAAATATTGTTAACTTTGTCTGTTGTTACCAATTCCGTGGTTTAATATAAAAATATTTGCGTCCCTATATTCTAGGGAAAAGTTGTAGGGTAGTAATTTGCCTTAGGGGTTTGTCTCATTCATGTTTTAAACTCCAGCTGATAGAATTAGTTTCTCTTGAGATGTCATGATCATTTGACACACTGCCAACTGTTCTAGGTTACTAAACCTATTTCACTATTTACACTGAGTTCCAGTCTGCTTAAGGCGAAGAACTGTGAAACGTGACTCTATAGCCGTGGTCTTATTCAGATATCGGTATTAAAGCGTTCCTTTTGTAATTTGGATACAAACGTTGGTGTTGAGAGCATAAAATTCAAGAAAAATTATTATAGGAACGGTAAGAACGCTCTTGGAAAAAGCTCAGAGAATATCCAACCTTTTTGAATCTACTGCTAATGGTTTGTGTTCAGCATGGATTATTTAATGTTTTACATTGTTTTATATATTGACGTGTGACGGTACGTTGCAAGTTGAAAGGTTGAGGGTTATGGAATTTCCGATTTCCAATTTATCGCATAATTCCCACGTTTTCAAATGAACTAAAGAGAGTTGTGATGGTTTGCAGCGCGAGCTTCTCCCGCGCGCCTCCCCGTGCGTAAAACAGCGGCTCCGCTCGAGGCGGCCTCGCGCACCGAGCGTTCATGAAGGATTTGAACTATTGTGAAACTTTAAACAAACGTTACTTTAGTGGAAACTTTATTAACGATGCTCTTATGAACAGTTCGGTGTTGATAGAAGGCAGCAAAGCTCTGGGATCAGTTGCCTAGGGAGGGCGACAGAGCACCTGCTACTGACTGGGCAACATGTCCGCTCTCACTATGTTTAGATATTTTTGTCTTTTTATTCGGTCGTCGATTTGTTGGTTTGTCTGACATGTGACAAGTGTACATGAATGAAGCCAATGACATTTTTTGTCAATGAATTGAGGCTCAAGGCAGTAGAGAGACCAGGTTTCTGTCAAAGAACAAGTAAAACATGATGGACGTGTCATTGGAACTCAATTGCTCCGCCTGTTTCGGTGTTCAGTATGTGTGGAGTTTGTAATCGCTAATTTGCTCCTCAATTTCTTCGAAGTCTCTGTTTGGGTTAGGGTTATTCAAGTGTGGCGCGCGCACAAAGCGCACCCGTACACGCGCACCGGCATGCCTATCATCTATTCCCTGTCCGATTCCTTTTAAGGTCTTTTAGAGGAATGTGTTAAGAACGCAGCTTAACCATTGTCTGTTCTCGAATGTTCTCAGTGTCTAGGTGCAGGTCGGTGCCAAATATTCTCACCGCGAGCCCTTTATAGTCACTGCTGTATTCTGCTACTTATTAGTGAAGCAAATTCACTACATCATGTGGTATGAGTTGTTAGTTGCCCTGCGCTAATTAAAGTAGATGTTGTGGAACAATTCATCTAATTCCCCCCCCACATATTCAACTGGTTGGCTGATTGCTGCCTATAGAGGCTTCAAAACCAACACTTGACACATAACAGGGGCCCATTTAGTCATCAGCAGGGCAGGGGTGCAAAGTGGTGCCACAGAGAGTTATGAGCTGCAGTCAGTTGGTGGCAGAATAACGGGGGGCTGCTTTATTGCACGGAGGGGCTAATGAGCTGCAAGGCTTAGAGGTAATGAAAAACACCCTGGTTCCTTAACCAGGGTCAGGTCAGATCTCATAGCTGTTATGAAGCAGGCAGGCCAGCTGCCCTCACACCCACCATGCCCCTGGTGCTGGGCTGAAAGAACCTGATGTCACATTATGTTCTTTCTTTGCAGCTCTCTCTCTCTCTCTCTCTCCCCCTCTCTCTGTGTCTCTCTCTTGGTCTCTGTCTCTCTCTCTCTGTTTCTCTCTCTCTGTCTCCGTCTCTCTCTCTCTCTGTGTGTCTCTCTCTCTCTCTCTCTCTCTCTCTCTCTCTCTCTCTCTCTCTCTCTCTCTCTCTCTGTGTCTCTCTCTGTGTCTCTCTCTCTCTCTCTCTCTCTCTCTCTGTGTCTCTGTGTATGTGTGTCTCTCTCTCTCTCTCCATCTGCAGTTTCTTTGATGCAGCAATGCACTACTCATCTTGTATGTGTGAGAATTGTTGATCCTCGAAGCCACCAACAGTATCATCACAGTCCTGCTGGTAGATCCATTGTAAATGTTTGGCTGTTGTGTAAAGTGTGGTAAAGCACAAGGGGGGGGGAGTATACATGTTAGCCAAGGTCCTGTTGGCTGTCTGTGAAAGGTGGGGGTGGGGGGGGGGGAGATGAAGTGGTAGTGGGCTGGTAGTGGGCTGGTGGTGGGCTGGTGGTGGGCTGGTGGTGGGCTGGTGATGGGCTGGTGGTGGACTGGTGGTGGGCTGTTGGTGGGCTGGTGGTGGGCTGGTAGTGGGCTGGTGGTGGGCTGGTAGTGGGCTGGTAGTGGGCTGGTAGTGAGCTGGTAGTGGGGGCTGGTAGTGGGCTGGTAGTGGGCTGGTAGTGGGCTGTTAGTGGGCTGGTAGTGGGCTGGTAGTGGGCTGGTAGTGGGCTGGTAGTGGGCTGGTAGTGAGCTGGTAGTGGGGGCTGGTAGTGGGCTGGTAGTGGGCTGGTAGTGGGCTGTTAGTGGGCTGGTAGTGGGCTGGTAGTGGGCTGGTAGTGGGCTGGTAGTGGGCTGGTAGTGAGCTGGTAGTGGGGGCTGGTAGTGGGCTGGTAGTGGGCTGGTAGTGGGCTGGTAGTGAGCTGGTAGTGGGCTGGTAGTGGGCTGGTGGTGGGCTGGTAGTGGGCTGGTAGTGAGCTGGTAGTGGGGGCTGGTAGTGGGCTGGTAGTGAGCTGGTAGTGGGGGCTGGTAGTGAGCTGGTAGTGGGCTGGTAGTGGGCTGGTAGTGGGCTGGTAGTGGGCTGGTAGTGAGCTGGTAGTGGGGGCTGGTAGTGGGCTGGTGGTGGGCTGGTAGTGGGCTGGTGGTGGGCTGGTGGTGGGGGCCGTATTGCAGCTGAGCTGTCCGTCCGCGAGGCAAGACTTTGGGGAGCGCAGCTGAACATCTGCTGCACACAAGTCACGCACATACGGAAGGAGCACTGGGGAATGCAAACAGCCTCCACTTAATTTGTAAAAGCCAAATTGAGAGAGAGAGAGGGAGAAAAAAGTATGTCTTCCGGAGAGAGCCTCATCCATCAAGGGGGCTCAGATCAGGTGGTGGTGGGATCTCTCTCTCTGTCTCTGTCTCTCTCTCTGTCTCTCTCTCTCTCTCTCTGTCTCTGTCTCTCTCTCTTTCTCTCTCTCTTTCTCTCTCTCTTTCTCTCTCTCTGTCTCTGTCTCTCTTTCTCTTTCTCTGTCTCTCTGTCTCTCTCTCTTTCTCTCTCTCTCTGTCTCTCTCTCTCTTTCTCTCTCTCTCTCTCTCTCTGTCTCTCTCTCTCTCTCTCTCTCGCTCTGTCTCTGTCTCTCTCTTTCTTTCTCTCTCTCTGTCTCTCTCTCTTTCTCTCTCTCTCTGTCTCTCTCTCTCTTTCTCTCTCTCTCTCTCTCTGTCTCTGTCTCTCTCTCTTTCTCTCTCTCTGTCTCTCTGTCTCTCTCTCTTTCTCTCTCTCTCTGTCTCTCTCTCTCTTTCTCTCTCTCTCTCTTTTTCTCTCTCTCTCTGTCTGTCTGTCTCTCTCTCTCTGTCTGTCTGTCTCTCTCTCTCTCTGTCTCTCTCTCTTTCTCTCTCTCTGTCTCTCTCTCTCTCTCTCTGTCTCTCTCTCTCTCGTTCCCTGCTGCACATGCACACATGGGGCGGGGCGGGCAGTCCCACCACAGGTTGCAGCGTTCATGCACTCACCTGAGGAAGCGGATGTGCAGTCGGAGGCTTGGTGGTCTGAATAGCACCCCCCCTCCCCCCCTCCACTCTTTCCCATGAGAGAAAGTTTAGTAAACTGCAGCATCTAAATGTAGTCCTTGGATAAATGGGTGTGATTACTTTCAGAGTAGGTAAGACTGACCGCTCCAGGCATAATGGCCTTTTTTCCCTATGAGGATTTTGCCTGTGCGATCCCAAACCATTTGCTACCATTTAGCAGGCGTACGAGAGGACTTGAAAGTCCTGCGGTTTAACCTGGGATACAAACTTCCTGGACAGGGTGCTTATGTTAAATTGCTTTAATGAATGCAGAACTGTCAGAGGGAATGAGAGCATGCTGCCCCTTAGAACAGGAGTTTGGCCGTAACACAGGTGGTCTCCTGTTGTTCCACGTTGACATAAAAGGGTCTTAAACTTCAATCAGGAAGTGTAAGGATGTATATTGTTGAAGGTTTGTGAGCCGGTTAATAAGCTGTCATTTTAATTTTCTTTTCTAAACGTGTTTTGTTTGAGAAGGCCGGGGTCCTGACAAGTTGTTTTGGTTTGAAGAATCTGATTTCCAGACTTTGTAAGTTGCTGTGTAAATACCACAGTGGCTGTGGTTGAAATGTGTCATACTGGCTATGCTGTCCATGTCCGTTCAAATGCAAATGACCTCTTTTATTTTGGCGCGAGGTATTTGCTACAGATCTTGTCAACAGAAGCGTTGTCAAACACGATTAATGTCATGCTCTTTTGAATGCCCAATAAGGTTTTTTTTTTTATTTGGACTTCAAAGGAAAGATATTTCTGCAAGACCGTGAACACGATATTGTGTTTTACCTGCATCTAGTGTGGAAGTTACGGATTTGGATTCGCTTTAAAAAGGAGAACTTCAACTGAGATAAAGACAATGTTTGACCACCATTTCTTATGGCTTCAAGGTGTAACAGTGGTTTTCAACTCAGTCCACCAAAGAGAACTGGAGTTGCTGCCCTCTGTGCCACTACAAAGACCCTGAGGGCAGCATGTGTCTCAGCATCGCCCAAGGGGAAGATATCTGTGGTATTGTAGCATTACAAGGGCAGAAGCCGAGATGAATGAAGTGGGATGAATCACCAAGTCTAGTGACGAAGCATGACGTTCTAGGATTTTCCCTCTGCATATTTCAGATGCTCTCTTTGTAAACAAAGACAATATTCCCCCCACACAAGCTTTTGTTCCCTCAGGCGTGAGCGGAAGATGCCTACGCTGCCTTGGCGCTAATCAATGGGTCCTTCAGTTATTTTTCCTCCCTCCTTCCGTCCTGGGGACTGTTTGAAGGCCCCCCCCCCCCCCCCCCCCCCCCCCTTGTTTCCAGCGGGTCTTAGCTGAGGCTGGAAACGCTGTTCCGTTTAAACAGCGCGTCCGTAGACTATACGATGTGACAGAGGTGACGGCTGAGTTAACGGATGGAACACGGATACCGGGGGTTCTGGAAGGATGTTCCGCTCGGAGAGAACAGCCCTTCTCACGCACACACACACACACACACAGTGTGGAATCCTTCCTGGCAGACGCATGAGTGTTGAGGGAGAGTAGCTGATTAGTGAGTGTTGCGATACTGTCACAGTATCAGCCAGTGTGTCTGTATCCATGCATGGTCTGTCCTGGGCTTGAGGTTGCTCTCACGGTGCAGTCTTGTCTCCTTTGGGCTTCATCCTCTGGTCTTTGATTTTTTGGGGGGGTGTGAAGGGGGTCGAGGGGGTCGAGGTGCACATTCCAACCCCTGGGGTTGACCCCTTTTTCGCTGGGTTATTAATCTCAGGACGTTAAAGCGCCGCGGCTCCTTCACACTCTAGCTGATGACAGAGCAGGTTCGTCCTGCCTAGTACTCCTCACCGTGCCCATGTGTGGCGGAGGGCCTCTCTTCGCCGCTCCTCAAAGCTTGCGTAAATTCCCCTAGCGGCGTGGGAATGCGAGGAGGCCGTCTTGAAACCTGTTCGCTCGCAAAAGACAATTCATATTCACCGACACCTCGGCCCCCTCTCTCTGTCCAACGCTTGTGCGACTGCACACAACATGTAGATCCATCACAACGAGGGGCCTTAAGTAAACTAGTTGCCGTGCAGCCGAGGTGTTGTTTGAAAACGTGTACAGTATACGCGGAGAAACCTGGCCCTTCTGTCGTGCACGATATTCCTTCTAGGCTCAGGCTAACTGGGCTACAGCTAACATGCTAGTATTGCAACCGCTCTGCGTATTCTATTCTGTTTATTCACTCCTCTGTAATCGTCCTCGTGTTTCCCTCTTACCGTGGTTCTTTCCCATCGGGGGCAGCAGTAGATTTCCCGCAACACTAAGGCACAGTTTACTGACTAAGACATGGTATCGATTAAGCGGCTGGGTTGGTGTAACCTGACGCAGGTCTTGTCTTCACCTTTACGCTACTTAACCGTACGTGCCACTCCTACCGCAGGAAGCTCGTGGGAGCGTTGGTCAAAGTTCCGTCTGGGTCAAAGTTCCGTCTGGGTCAAAGTTCCGTCTGAGTCAAAGTTCCGTCTGGGTCAAAGTTCCGTCTGGCCGAGAAGGCCGAGGTATATTTAGACACCTCGTCGTAAAAGTAAAGATACGAGAGGACTTATCGAATGTTGATTGGGGTTTTTTTATTGACTCACTTGGCTATTTTTACCATTCCTAGGAAGTGTAGATAATTTCTGATGTTAGCAGCGTCAACGGATACGCGTTGATGTCACCGTAGTGCATTTAGCGCCATCCCAACCAAGCGAATTAGAAGTCGGACTGTTATTTTATTGATAGAGCGATCTTAAGATTGAATCCAGAATCCTTTTAAGCCATTAAGTTGCTCTTCAATGTAAGGATTTTACGAGGGCCTGTTGCATCGTGATTTAAGAAGCCTGTTTTGAACAGCCCGGTGCAGATATATTGTAGGAAGGAGCTGAACTCCATTCTGTGATATCCAGAAGGGACTACAGCTGGATCTTGTTCTGAGCCGGAAAAGGGTTCTCATGTGCGTTCCGCGAGAACAAGCTGGCTTTCCCACACAGCCCAGTGTCGCTACGAAGACGGACAGGTAGGGGCGGCCAAATACTAGACGAAGACTTAGACGATCTAAAACCTTAACTGCCAGCGCCTCCTGCCTTGAACCCTACGTTACTCTCTGTCCTCAGGTTCAGATCTCCTACCCTTCACCCCTACAGCTACCGCAGGCTAGGTCACCCCCTCGGCCGCAGCCGCTTATTGGAATACAGCTATGTGAATAATCCTCTTTAGAGTGTCTTTTCTGGCCGTGGGCTGAGAGGGGATGAGGTAGTGGGCAGGTGTGGAAGCGCTGAAGGGCTCCCGCAAGTGTCAACGATGACAGCAGGCCTCTTTGTCCCCCCATCATCTGGAACCTTCACCTGACACCTCTCCCTCTATCTGTGGCTGCCAACTCTGACCCTGTAAAGTGCCTCCAGGCAGCGCGCTCCTTTTGAGGGGGGGGGGGGGGGGGGGGGACTTCATTAGCCCGCCACTCTTCCCCAGCCGATACCCTCCGTCCGAGAGACAACGTCGTTAACGGAAGTGTTCGACTCGCTGAAAGAAAATGTAAGGCGAAGGGCGGCCGCATGTCGCTTTGAAGTGTTGACGCATCTGCGTTTTAAAAGGGGATGACTGAGGGCTGTTGACAGAGTGAGGTGGGAGGGAGAGAGGGGGGGGGGGTCTGAATGAAAAGTATGCGTAAACAGCGTTTGTTTTTCCGCTTTTGGTTTCAGATGGAAAAATGCGGTGGAAGCAGGGAGTGTCGACTACCGAACGTCACCTGAGGAGCTGGAAGGTAAGCGTGGGGGGTGTACCCTACTGACCCAGAGAGGCTTACTGGCTGCTGTTCCGCTCTTTGAGTTTATTTGACCGCATAACTACGTGAAACCAATTACAGCGCGCAGGTACAACCTCAGCGAAAGAAGGCCAGTCTAGTTTCAGTCATGTTAGTTTCCACTACGAGGCTCATCCGATCCGAGCCTTTGCTGTGACCTGGCAGACGCTGTCGAGAGACTCATTTTATAAGTGCCCGTAAAAAATTAACCAGGCCCGGGCCCTGGAGGGGTGTCGGATGTCAATTAAGTAATTAAAGAGGTGGAGGTGTTGGCCACAGCTATCCCAGAATGCCTGGGCCTGCAACTCTTTCCATGTCGGAGGGCTGTAAAGGCCCGCGGTTGTGTCCGATTACCAGGGACAGCTTGGGAGTCCGACGACCGCCGAGGGATTATGTAACACGGAACCAAATCAAACGCCGATCGGCGTAACGTTGGGGCAGGTTGAGACACGGTGGGCCGTGTTCAAAGGCAACACATCCATGCGAACGCAGACGTTGAGCGAAGCTAACATTTAGCCTGAGGAAATCGCTTCTCGGTTAACGTTTCTTCGACAGTACGAGTCTCTCAGGTGTTCTTATCTCAGGTGTTTTCTATGGTATTTTTTCCAATTTGGATCCTGATTAACATGCGCTGTTCCTCGCACGTTTTCATGTTGCAGTGTAACTTATCATGACGTCGCTCGCCGCATTCTCTTTGACCCACTTTTTTTTCCTCGTCTCTTTTTTTTTTTTTACCAAAGGGTGTGTTGACGCTGCGGTAATTGCTGTCGCTGTAACCTTCTGCTGTTGTGATATTCCTACGTCTGAACAGATGATACTGTGGGTGGTGGCATCGCTCCTGACCTTGGCCGAAGGGGGTTTCTCCGAGGAGGACGGTGAGAAGACACCCCCGGAACTGCTCCCGTCCTGGGATAGGACCGCCTGGCGCAGGCCCAACCACCCTCAGGTGCAGGAGGACCGGGCCCACCCCTCGAGGCCCCTCGTCTTCGGTTAGTACGCCTCCTTTTTTAAGAAACTCTTCTCCACGGTCTGACGACATCACGCTCGCGGGAGCGCTCAAACCTTCAGACGAGGTCGAATTCCGGAAGTCGACGACGCGAAACAAATCATTTAAAAGTATCTCTAACAGAGCCAAGCAGAGACCGCCAAGGAAGGACGTGAGAGGAGAGCTTAGTAAAAGTCTCCCTTGTTTCCCACCCCAGCGTGTTGGCCCGGCTCTTCTCGGTTGCATTAGATCAGGAAGGGCGTTCCTCTCGTTCATCTTTCAGAGTGACAATAATCAAATCAGTCGGGGGGGCAGGGAAGCTGTCTCACCGAACACAAAGGTTCATAAATACATGCACCCGGACTCTGATTGGTAACGGTCATGAAGTACTAAAGCTGTCACTTCCTGATGACTAATATAAGCTCTGGAGAAATGCCTGGTAGTTTTAACTGAACAACATGGCCTTGGTCAATGGAGCGCAGACTTCCACATACCACAGGGATCAAAATAATCAGTCTAATGTACCGAGGTCTGTCATGGTGCCACATTCCCAAGTGGATCTCCACTGACCTCTATTGAGAGTAGAGAGGAGTAACCGAGACAGGCTTTCCAGTTTCCAAGCGCTTTTCGTTTTTTTTTTTTTTTTTTGGGCGGTAATTATATGAAAATATGCAAACCCTTATGGCGTGTTTTAACATGGCAGAATATGTACTGTAAACACAGGAAAACGTTCCAATACCTGTCAGTTATGTTTCGCCCGAGGAACATTTTGGTTTTTGCGTGTTGTCGCATTCGTGAGACATGAACTAACAAGTGAGACGCTTAAAGTGTTGCGATGATTCCACGCATCACTTGTGTTTGCACTGTTGCTCAAACATCTAGGCTGGGTCCATGTGCTTCAGTTCTTCGGTGGATACTGTACATCTCACGTCAAATGTTCCTGGGAACTGGCAAAGCAACGCTGAACTCCTCTCGGCACGCAGCCAGCAGTTGTCTCTGCTGCGCCTCCTCTGCTCCTCTTCTGCGCCTCCTCCCCTCGGTGCTAATGACCCTACATAGTGACAGTACACTTTGCACATTTCAGCTGATAACCAGAGGAATTTCACTCCCGGTTTCAACACCCGTATCTGCTTCTAATTTAACCACACTCACCCTCACCTCACCAGAGAGTGTGAACTCAGGTCTGAGACATTCCCCCACCTCATTTTATAAACACCAGACACCCCGACATCTGGGATGAATCCGAAGAGTGTTTACGATTCGGCGTCAGGGATCGCTTCGTGCACGCACCCTGTTCTTGACCACTTGCTAAGTTGCCCAGGTTGACAGATTAAGCTCGCTGTTAGGAGCGGAGTTGACGAGTACGTGCTGGCGAGTCGCTAACGAGCAGCGAGCGAGGACAGGGAAAGGCGTTGTCCCTCTCTGTTTTTGCGCCGCGACCGCTGCGTCGTGGCGTTCTCACACCACGCGTTAACGCTGCAGAAACCTACTGGAGAAGGGAGGGGGGGGGGGGGGGGGTCCGAGATCCAGCCCGACGCGTTCCTTCGTTGCGCAGAGCCGTCGGCGCCATTCATCCTTCTGTCTGTTTTCTCCCGTAGACCACCCCTCTCTGGCGGAGGACGGAGAGGCGTACCAGAGCAGGTGGCAGCGCTCTCCGGCCGACCCCGCCTCCACGCGACCCCCCAGAAGGAACCGGAAGAAGTCGAGGAAGTCCAGCCGGGACTGCCACGTGGAGATGAAGAAGATGAGCGTGAGGGATCTGGGCCTGGGCTTCGACTCGGACGAGATCGTGGTGTTCAAGTACTGCGTGGGAACGTGCCACAGCTCCCGCAAGAACTACGACCTGGCCCTCAAGGCGCTCGTGGACAACGGCAGCATCTCCAGCAGGAAGGTGAGCTCCAGCCCCTGCTGCCGTCCCACGCGCTACGAGACCGTGTCCTTCATGGACGTCCAGACCATCTGGAAGACCATCAAGTGGCTCTCGGCGGCCAACTGCAGCTGCGTGGGCTGACGGGGGGGGGGGGGGGGGGGGGGGGGAGGGGGGGTGGGAGAGAAGGAGGTTGTACCTGCAAAAAAAAAGAAAAGCTCTGGGATCGGAGGGATTGGCGGTCAGGGGTAGATCAAGGCTTTGGTTTGGATCCACGGGATCTACACCAGGCAGTCGCCAGGCCGGTCAACGGTACGGCTGCGAGCTTCTCCCGCCTGCCGCGCCTCCTGCCTGACCTCGAGGCTGCCCAGAGCCCCTTCCCTGAGTTAGGAGGACCGCAGCTCACGGCCCATCGCTCCAGACTCCCTGTTCAAGGAGAACCGAGCTTGAGGAGAAGGGGGGGTTAAAGGGTCCAAAAGAGGGGTGGACTTCCATCGAGCATCCCTAGCGTCACGTGCCTTTGCGAAAGCTGGACAAAGGAGATGTGACAAAATGCCACTTGGTCCAGGACCACGAGAGACCTAAATCCTAGACTCTGAACCCATAAAGGGACATTGCGACAGCTTCGAGTCCAAAGACCAAATATCACGACGTGAACAAACGTTGGCGAGAACTGAAGTTGTTTTTCCGATTCAAGGCTAATAATCGCATGAGACCAAAACTTTCGCCCGTTGCATTTTTTGGCGTTTTCTTCCACGGCAGCTCAAGAACATTTAAGTAGTATTGGCAAGTGATTTTGAGCCAAACGTTGTACATCCATATCTGCGTATCGTTTGTTGCGGTCAACTGGTTTTGGTAAACGACATCAGTCTTTTTCTTTTTATTTACCAGCGTGCATGCTTTTGAGTTGACAGGGCACAAACAACACCAAAAGCACCAAATAATACAGCAGCCTAAACTAACTTTTTAAAGTCCTCATTGAGAGGTGCTTTTGGATCTTGGCACAACTTGTTTACATGTCTATAAACAGTCCGTCGAAGGATGCCATCACCAAGGTCGTTCTCGGCCCTGCCATCCCTCATTCGGACAGCCTTTTCCACCCGCGGTTTATTTTGAGATCCGAGCGTGGCACGGCTCCGTTATCCTCGGAGGGGGGGTTTGGGATTTCAAACATGATTCTTCTACAATGTTGGGAAGCGGTACTGTCAGTTATTCCGCACGTCAGCATGACTTCTCCACACCCCCTCACATGACACCTCTTCCCTGCTTGGTGTTTACCCAGCCCTGGGAAGCAGGACTGGACCACACAGCATGGCAGCCTCCCCCTCCTCCCCCCTCAAACACCTGACCAATAACATGGAGAGAGCAGATAAAGGAGAATTAAAAAAAAAAAAAATGAAATAAACATTGCTGAAGTTTACGTAGTAATTCACATAGCCTTGTGCATGTTAAAATGTTTATATGAGTATTTATGAAGTATCGTATAAACCCCTTGTTTTAGTAACATGCTCGTCGGTGACGATGACTCACGGTGTCTAAAGTGCGTTTCCAACAAATACTGTTTGTGTTTTACTGTTAGTAACGTGAAGAAAATGACGAATGACGAGTTTGTTACTGGTTGCAACATCTCCTCTTTGGTGCATTTGTATCCATGTACCTTACACTTAACTGCTCCTCTTTCAGAATTGTGCATTTATAACCCAATATCTGAACCCGATGCTCTTTAATTTCTTTGTTTTAGGGATTACGATGCGTTTCTTTGTCAGGACAGCAAAGCAGTGACGATGTTATTGTGTTATTTGTCCTGTGTCTTCTTCAGTTTATTTCTGAGTGAGATAGGACAGGGCTGTGGTCAGATACATGTACAGTATAATAAAGACCTTCACTCGCCGTTGAAGCTGAAGCAGCATTTCCATGTTGGATGCTATGCATCTCATTGCCTTATTTGGTACATTTTGGTATTTATTACGTTTAAATTATTTTATTTATTGTCAGTACTAGACATCCTTAAAAGTTGAACTTTTTTATTTATGAAGTGGCCATGTACGTTATTGTTTGTGTTTTTTTTTTCCTATACAAAGAGCATGAATGTTTGGGGGGTAACTCTCCTCGCAGACAAGGCTAAGCTAAGGGAAAACAATATGGGACAGTGTGTGTGTGTGTGTGTATATGTCAGGATGTCAGTCTTGGGGCATGGTTCTAATGAATTTACCATAAATAAATGGCAACCTCATACATAACGTTTGACTAAAAAAAAGAAAGAAAAGAAAAAAAAAGTTTGTATACTTTGTGGTAATCACTATTATTATTATTATTGTAGGCTATTATTATTCAATCATACCTGTACCATAGTGATGTTGTCTGAAATGTCTCCTGAACATTATTTTTGTACGTTTCTCTACGGAATAAAAATATTTATCTAAAGTCACCTTTATACGGTAAATGTATTTTCTAGCTGAATGCATGTTTCCTGTGAATGCGCGCGTGGAGGTCGCACACGGTCCGAGACCTCACGTGAGCGGGACCATGTCTGGAAGTGGTACGTGGGGAACGCCACCTGTTGTGGCCACGGTTGGAGAGGATCCTGAGGAACTTCCCACAGGAGTTCTCCGCGGAGCTCAACGCTGACACCGGGTTCTGCACGTCTCTGTAAACTACCGCACAAGGCTCTCTTTGTTCTCTTATCCAGCACCATCGAACAGTTTTTTTTGTTCTTTCTTGCGCGAGATCCCATCCGAGATGAGGCACCTTTTGGGAACCACGGGGCAAAGAGTCACCCAGGGATGCCCCCTTTGTGCGAAACAACGTTTGAAGCACGTTGCAAGGACCCGCTGATTACAGCAACCGCACACAGAAAGAGTAGCTGCTCTGTCTGCGGTTGTCGATTAGGATCTCTTTCTCCTAAAAATGAGAATGAGTTCTAATAATATCCCACAGGGCAGGTGGCCAAACAACCTGGGGGCGAGGAGGGCGCGAGGAGGGCACGAAGAGGGCGAGAGGAGGGCGTGAATCGAATTCGTGTTTGGAGCGTGACGAGCGTGCCTCCTGTTGGCCCAAGCAGAAGGAAAACATCATTAGACTTGTTTTGGATTCGGTTGGATCGTTAGAAGTTTAAAGTTAAGTTTGAAGCCTCGGATTTGAGATGAGAGCGCGCGTCCACGAGATACTGTGATACCTTGAGTTAGTGGGACATCTACTGGTCGATTCGATGCATGCAGTTGTAATTTATTTCTTTTTTTGACTTGTGTTTATTTATATTATACAAAATATTTGTTGATTAAAAATATTTCTAAATTAATGCAAAAAAACGGCGGTGGACAGATGGGGAAAGTCATAAGCCCATCGGCCACTATGCTCAGTAAACAAACGTACATGTAATGAAATTCACAAACGCATTTATTGTGAGCTTCTGGACTTGCCGTAGTTGGATTTAGCACCTTGGCGCGCGATATGAAGAACCGGAAATGACAACAGCGTCACCAAACTAAGAAGAAGCGCGTGGAGAGACATGGAGATGAACATTAGTTTACGGTGTCTTTTATAGTAGATATAGTTTATATATTCTTTAATGTAATCGCTAGTTCAACTGACGGGATAACCAACACTACAGTGCCTAACCGAAGGTTGTTATGTTGTTGTTTATGCTTTATCACGTTAGTAGCTAGCAGGTCAGCTAGCAACCGTCGCTAGGCGCTGTCTCCATATTTAACTTTTCGGACTTTAAAAAGCAAACATCCTCGACGAGACAGGCTGGCAGGCACAGCTTTACTACCTGGAAACGGTGTTCCACATAAAGAAGAGGAATGGTGAGTACTCGTTCGGTCTGTGTTCTGCTCCTCTCTTTCCCCGACCGTCCCTCACAGAATCGCTCCTTCCAAGGTTTCTTCCATTTTTTCCTCCCTAGTTGAGTTTTTCTGGGAGTTTTTCCTTGTCTTCCTTGAGGGTTTAGGTTGGTTGAGGGGCAGTTCTTTAGGCACACGTGAAGCCCTCTGTGACATTGCTTGTTAAAAGGACTATACAAATAAACGTTGATTTGATTCATGCAGAGAAGGAGCCTGGCTCCCAGTCAGGTGGCCAAGAGGAAACATGGAGGCTGTTCACCAGAGGACCAAGACTGGGACCCTCAAGAGGAGGACTGGGACCCACAAGAGGTTGGCTGAAGTGTTTTAGTGTAGTCTAGTCACTTCAGTGGCTGGTTAACGTTGCGTAGGCATGGCTGCCCAGTACTGACTAACTCCCCATGTTGTGCTGCAGACCAAACGGCGGAGAAAAGGAGAGATCAGAGGAAAGAGAGAGAGCTACGTGTCCCCCTTCAGAGAAGCTTTGACTCAGCTGACCAGCCGGGCCCAGTGTTTGGACAGCAGGACACATGTGAGTACGGATGGGCCGTGTAGAGCCACACGCATGGGCTGGTGGGCGGGAACTGAATTTGTATCGTTGCTGTGTTTGTTTAATACGGTGGACAAACGGTGTTTGTTTGTTAGTCGTTTGTTTGTTTGTTGAGGGTCCCTGTGCGGAGACTCGCTAGTGTTGTTGCTTTCTTGCTTTATTGTTTGCAACCCTTATGTTCGCATGATCTTATAGCTCTTCCGTTGACACGTATTGGTCCTCACAGTGTATGCTTTTCACAATTTAAAAGGCTGCTACGTTTGGCGTCTATCACGTTGCTATGCTCAGTGGCCGATGCTCTTTTGTAAAGCTCTCTCTTGTAAGTCGCTTAGGATAAAAGTATCTGCTAAATGAAAACATGTAAATGTAGTCCAGCGTGTAAATGTGCCAGAGGGGGTCCCACTGGCAGCATGATGTCTGTGGCTGTTATCATAACAGCCATAACAACAGACATCCAGTCAGTAAAGTTAAAGTATCAAGACATGTGTCAAATGAGCATGTTAAGAGAAAATGCTAGACCAGACTGAAACAACCATAACAACAGCATTTGTTACTCGATACAACAGTCGTTGATACATTTTCAATTCACTTATTCAGGTTACGTTTCCACATGCGTCACTGTTTAACTGATGTATGCGTTGATTCGCTCTGTTTTACAGTAATCATCTTATGTTTTGTCATTGCAGGAGGCCTTCATTAGAAGTATCCTGTCCAAACCTTTCAAAATCCCAATACCAAACTACACAGGTTTGTCATGTCCCCTTCTGCGTTCAGGCTGCTTAATGAACGGCTTCAACGCAAGTTTAACGCTGCGCTCTTTCCACAGGCGGGCTGGGAATCAGAGCTCTGGGGCTGAAGAGGGCGGGGGTGAGGAAGGCGCTTCACGACCCCTTTGAGGAAGGGGCACTGGTGCTGTACGAGCCTCCGCCTGTAAGCGCTCACGACCTGATCAAAGCAGAGAAGTGAGTCCCTCCGATCAGCGTTTCACCATTCCTGCCTGTTCTGTTGGAAGTGAAGACACCCACACTGGATGTTCTCTCCCTTTGCAGAGAGAAACTTCCGGTACACGTTGTCGTGGATCCAGTTCTGGGAAAAGTACTCCGGCCCCATCAGAGAGAGGTCAGACATGAATGTTTATTATTATACATCTGTATATGTAGACATACATTTAGATGTTTCGGTGTTAGCTGCCTTAGTATATCCATGATGTTTGTTTGCACCATGCTGCCATGCTAAATGTGGCGTTCGTACAAATTGACATGGTGAATAAAAAGTTGTTTGTGATGTGTGGCAGTAGTGTGGCAATAGTATGGCACTTCACATAATCTAATGTTGTTTAGAACTATTCGCTCGTACCCATATGGTGACTTGCCAGTGTTGTTGTTGTTGTTGTATCTCTTGCTTTATGTTCACAATCGTGTTATGCATTTATAGTTCTTCCCTCGGCACTTATTGGTTCTCATGATCATACATCATGAATCTCATGATCATGATCTCATGATGTACGATTCACGATCTAAAAAACCCCACTGTGTTCGGGGTCTATCACGTTGCTATGCTCAACGACTGATGCTCTTTGTAAAAGCTCTCTCTTGTAAGTCGCTTTGGATAAAAGCGTCTGCTAAATGAATAAATGTAAATGTGCTTTTGGTCTTTCAGGGGGTGAAGTTTCTGTGGGACTGCGTGACCGGGAGGCGCATTCCAGAGTCGTACGGCTGCATCATGGCTGACGAGATGGGGCTGGGGAAGACCCTCCAGTGCATCGCTCTCATGTGGACCCTGCTGCGGCAGAGCCCGGAAGGCAAGCCCGAGCTGGACAAGGCCATCGTGGTGTCGCCCTCCAGCCTGGTCCGGAACTGGTACGACGAAGTGGGGAAGTGGCTCGGAGGGCGGGTCACACCGGTGGCCATTGACGGGGGTTCCAAGGAGGAGATCGACAGGAAGCTAGGTGAGCTCCGTGGCTTTGGGAAGGAGGTGCGATGGATGGTTTTCATTTGTTTTTTGTTTTAATTCAACAGAATCAAACAGTTAACGTTGTTAAGTTAATAAATAAATAAACAGATGCGTACTTAACGAATAAAGGAAGGTTTTTCATAAGTATAACTTAGTATTTAGGCTGTTTGAACTTCATTAGAAATGTAGCTGAACACCTATTGTAACCATGTCTATGCAACATGTCAGCTTCATTTGATCATCTTTTTTCATACCAGCATATACAACATGTGGGGGGCAGAGAGTGTGTGTGTGTGTGTGTTGTATATGCACTGCTTGCTCTGGATGCATGTATATAGTGTTTTTGTATCCATGTTGGATCCACACACTTTGCAACAGTTGACTTTACTGCTGGTAGCCGCAACCTAGAATAATGAAGAGATCTTTTGATTGATTGTATCGTATTATATTGTTCCTAAATTGTGACATTAGGCCCAAGGTTTTAAAGCAGGGGGAAGCTGTGCACCATGCTGTCCTGACGGCAGCCTGCCTGTATCTCTGACGTCAAAGTGGATGGACTCTCTCTCTATTAGTCCTGTGTGTAGTGAAGCCAAAAATCCTGTATGTAATCAGAGTGTGTGTGTGTGTGTGTGGGGAGGGGGGGTACAGTATGTGTTCTTTGAAAATGCAATCTAATATGTTGTTCACATAAAATGAGCCAAGGAGTCTAATAAAGATACGTATTTTTTGTTTTCATAACACATGGAAAAAGGGTTCCACAGATGTAAACAGGGTTAATCTGTCATGTTATGAACAAACCAAGTGTCCTTTTGCTTCGCGGTCCTCAGTGAACTTCATGTCCCAGAATGGCTTGAGAGTTCCCACTCCCATCTTGATCATTTCCTACGAGACGTTCCGTCTGCACGCTGCCGTGCTGCACAGGGGGAAAGTCGGGCTCGTCATCTGCGATGAGGCGAGCACCCCCGTCACTACTGGCTGTCGTACAGCTGTTTTCCTCACAGACTTCACAGCTGTTGGATGGACATGACGTTGTTTTGTCACCCCCTCCGTCTCCTCCGCAGGGTCATCGACTTAAGAACTCGGACAACCAGACGTACCAGGCCCTGAACGCCATGAGCGCCCAGAGGAGAGTGCTCATCTCAGGGACGCCCATCCAGAACGACCTCCTGGAGTACTTCAGTCTCGTTCACTTTGTCAACGCCGGCATCCTCGGTAAGCTTTCTTCCCCAGCCTTGCACTAACAGTTTCCCCCGGTAGGTCCTGCCTAAGCCGGCCTCTGAACTTCCCGCTCCAGGAACCGCTCAGGAGTTTAAGAAGCGGTTTGAGATTCCCATCCTGAGAGGGCGGGACGCGGCGGCCAGCGATAAGGACAGGCAGAGCGGAGAGGAGAAACTGAAGGAGCTGATCGGCATCGTCAACAGGTGAACCTTAACCTGACGTTGCTGCGTGCGCGCTGGGCGAGCGACGGGAGCGTGCGCGATGCTGATGCTGCGTTTCTCTCCGGGACAGGTGTCTGATCAGGAGGACGTCGGACATCCTGTCCAAATATCTCCCTGTGAAGATCGAGCAGGTGGTCTGCTGCAGGTATGCACGAAGTGAATCTGTCTTCAGGTGTACCCTGGCAGCAACAGTCCTGAGTGGGATTCCTGGTGGGGCTGTTTTGTAGACATGCCCCCCACCCCCCCCCCCCACCCCTCCTTGCTAACCCAATGAGATGCCTTCTTTTCTGTGCAGGTTGACCCCGCTGCAGACCGAGTTATATAAGCTGTTCCTGAGTCAGGCCAAGCCCCTGGAGAGCCTTCAGCAAGGCAAGGTCAGCGTGTCGTCCCTGTCCTCCATCACCTCCCTGAAGAAGCTGTGCAACCGTACGTTGGCAGGTCCCCCCCCTGTCTGCCAGTCCTCTTGTCAAGCTGCGTGAGGTTCCACTGTTCCTTGTCTTTCCCCCCAGATCCGGCTCTCATCTATGAAAAATGCCTGGCAGGGGAGGAGGGCTTCGAGGGAGCTCTGGATCTGTTCCCACCGGGATACTCCACCAAGGCTGTGGAGCCCCAGCTGTCTGGTGAGACAGGACTGAGCTGCACTTTACTGTCATGTGCCTCTATGCGTGTAAGCAGAATGCATTGAACAAAGTGTGTGTGTGTGTGTGTGTGTGTGGCTCCAGGGAAAATGCTGGTGCTGGATTACATCCTGGCCATGACGAGAAGCACCACCAGCGACAAAGTGGTGCTCGTGTCCAACTACACTCAGACGCTGGACCTGTTTGAAAAGCTGTGTCGGTGTCGAAGGTGAGTGAAGGGAGAGATGGAACGGAAGCCTTTCGGTCAGGTGGCAGCTGAGATGAGTCGCAGCGTTTAAAGGACGCCTTGCTGCCTGTCACCAGATACCTGTACGTTCGGCTGGACGGCACGATGTCCATCAAAAAAAGGGCGAAGATCGTGGAAAGGTTCAACAGCCCGTCTGTAAGTATTGAACACCTGAGCAGGTCACCTGACGACTCAGAAATCCATCCTAACATCCTCACCTGTGTGCTACGGTGCAATCTGTTGACAGAACCCAGAATTCATCTTCATGCTGAGCAGCAAGGCTGGTGGGTGCGGCTTGAATCTGATAGGCGCCAGTCGCCTGGTGATGTTCGACCCTGACTGGAACCCTGCCAACGACGAGCAGGCGATGGCTCGAGTGTGGAGGGACGGCCAGAAGAAGACCTGCTACATCTACAGGCTGCTCTCAGTGAGGACCCCCCCCCCCCCCCCTCCCCTCCGCCTACACCACTGGTGTCAAACTCCAGTCCTCGAGGGCCGCTGTCCTGAAGGTTTTAGATGTTTCCCTGCTCCAGCACACCTTCACAGAGCTTGATAACGACGCTTCGTTTGAATCAGGTGTGCCGGAGCAGGGAAACATCTAAAACCTTCAGGACGGCGGCCCTCGAGGACTGGAGTTTGACACCCCTGCCCTACACCCTCAAAAGTTAAGGGGCTCTTTTGAGGAGAGGTCAAAGATGAACCTGCTGATGGCTTCTGTCTCTTTGTCTGTCTGTTTGTCTACAGACGGGGACGATCGAGGAGAAGATCCTTCAAAGGCAGGCCCACAAGAAGGCCCTGAGCAGCTGTGTGGTGGATGAGGAACAGGATGTGGAGCGACATTTCTCCCTGGGTGAACTCCGAGAGCTGTTCTCCCTCAGCGAGGACACTGTCAGCGACACGCACGACAGGTAACCCCCCCCTCGGCCCCCCCACTGTCATTCTAGTGTCTAACTTGTGACAGTTGAGGGTTTTGCAAGCATGGAAATGTTGGTTATTCGTCTATCAAACTAACCTGTTCCAGCTGGCTCCTTTACACTGCCAGGTTCCGCTGCCGGCGCTGTGCGAACGGCAGACAGGTGCGCCCCCCAGAGGAAGCCTCCGACTGCACCTCCGACCTGTCCCAGTGGCACCACTGTGCCGATAAGAGAGGACTGAGGGACCCTGTGCTCCAGGCCTCCTGGGACGCTGCCGTGTCCTTTGTCTTCCACCAGCGCTCTCATGAGGACCAGAGGGGTGTGGGGTGACAGGCCCTGTCCCTGGACTAGGAGCAGGGGAGAGGGGCCTACAGGGGCATGTGGACACGCTGGTGCTTATTGTAGGTACTGAGAGGTCAGATGGTTGGACTGAATTTGCTGTTGGGTGGGCGGGCAGGATTGAAATGTGGTGAGAAATTGTCAGGTGTAGAATGCTGGTTGTTGCGTACATGCACATTTTTCATTTGTTTTGTATAATGTGTAAATATGAATAAATATATACTGTATATATTACTTATTTGTATCATAGGAAATATGTTTACAGCTTGCTTATTGCATACTTTTCTATTATTGTAGGAACCATTCCATTAGTAGCATTTTAAGAAAGCGTGGTGCTGTTGATGAGACTGCTGTATGTCAAGGTGTAAGCAGGAAACAAGACTGATGTGTTTTGGAGTGGCTTAATGCTGAAGTCCATCCAGCAATAAAGAATCAGATGAAATGTTTATGAACCTGCAGCTTGCTTGGTGTAGTTGTGTGTGTCTGTATGTATGTATGTATGTTTGTTGATGTTGATGATGTTGATGTTGATGATGAGTTTAAGAAGTTCCATGTTGAAATTTGCCTGGTGGATGCCCATAGGAACCCTTTCAGTAAGTATTATTCAACGTGTGTAGGTTCACGCAGTCCTGGCTGATTGACTCTGACTGTGATCCCTGTCCTCCATAGGAAAGTCCAGCGGTTTGTCTGAAGGGGATGGAGAGAGCGGGCCACACAGGTGAGTCGCGTCTGCGGCCTTAGCTCAGCATTTGTTGAGTAGGGATTGACCGATTGTCGGTTTCGGTCATTTTCAAACCGATTAGTGATTTAGCGGTGATCTATTCAAGTGTGCCAGAGGGCACTGCTTGGTGGCCTAGGCCAGCGTTTCCCCAACCCTGGTCCTCAGGGAACAGCTGCCCTCAATGTTCTAGAGATGTTTCCTTGCTCCAACGCTTGATTGAAATGAAGGGGTTGTTACTGAACTGTGCAGATGCCTGCTAACGACCAGTCATTTGATTCAAGGGAAACTTGTAAGACATGCAGGACAGGTGTTCCCTGAAAACCGAGGTTAGGAAACAGTGACTGTTCACCAATAGTAAGGAGGCTAAGAACGGAAGTAGGTAGTTTGGGGTTTTCATAGTCATTGCGCAATACCGTAGAGTCGCAGCAGTACAACGCATGCGCGAAATACGTGGATCTTCATACTATCGATATAACGTTTAAAAGTGAGCGTTGACTAAAGAAAGTAGATAGTAACGTTTAAAAGTGGCCCTCTAGGTTTTAGCTTTAATTGTAAGTTTTATGTGGATCGATGAGCAGTCAGTGGAGCTCCAAGCCTGCGTGGTCCTAATGGTTTGGTGTTCTGCATGCGATATGTTTTCTCTGCTCCAACACACCTGATTCTAATGAAGGGTCAATCTATCCAGCTCAAGG
The DNA here is from genome assembly GCA_030340665.1 of Neosalanx taihuensis. Taxonomy (NCBI): domain Eukaryota; kingdom Metazoa; phylum Chordata; class Actinopteri; order Osmeriformes; family Salangidae; genus Neosalanx; species Neosalanx taihuensis. The sequence continues at coordinate 3,644,363 of CM059308.1, forward strand.
GAGCCCGGTAAGGAGCGTGCATTAGAAGCAGGTGCGTGGGGAGAGGAGGACACGTGAAGCATGCTCGACAGAAGGCAACTGGACTCAACTATCTGCCCCAGCCGGCATGGGATATTTCTAGAAGTGACGTTCAAACGAATGAAGTGGGAAGATAGAAGAAGTTTTGCGTTCAGGTTGAAAGCACCTGTTAATAGGACTTGCGGTGATTGTAACGTTGTGTCGTTTTTAAACGGGAGACATTTCCCTTCGTTTGTACCTATTTTTAAAAAAGAAAAAAGTTCGGCTACAGTGGAGATTGTGGAAAAATACGGATTAGCGTTTGCGTGTAAACTGAGATAACTACACTGCCGCCTATATACTGTAAGCTTGGCGTAGTTACGATGGCGCTCGGTGGCTTTGGCGGGGTGATGTAAACGAAAAGTTTTTGGAAAACGGAGGGAGGAAAATACTCGTTTGTCGACATGCCTGGCTACGCGAGTCGGCAGCACGCGCGCTGTTTTGAAGAGAAGAGCTGCACGCAGCACCGTCGCTTCCAGCACGCGCTTCACGACACGTAAGTGCACCTTTCGGGCAAAGTAACGTTACATTGCTGGTAGATTACTAAGGCGAATGAATTGATTTTTGATTGGCGTCGCAATCGTCCGATGCGTTTGATTTGCGTTGACACGAGGAAGAGTTGAAGAGTATCAGCGAACCACAGCTACCGATGGTGACCGTGTGACTGTGCCTGCGGTTGCTGTTTGCAGGCACAAGTACATTTGTGCGAAGCTGTTGTGAGGACATGTAAACAGTGGACCAACATGTAAACAGTGGACCAACATGTAAACAGTGGACCAACATGTAAACAGTGGACCAACATGTAAACAGTGGACCAACATGTAAACAGTGGACCAACATGTAAACAGTGGACCAACATGTAAACAGTGGACCAACATGTAAACAGTGGACCAACATGTAAACAGTGGACCAACATGTAAACAGTGGACCAACATGTAAACAGTGGACCAACATGTAAACAGTGGACCAACATGTAAACAGTGGACCAACATGTAAACAGTGGACCAACATGTAAACAGTGGACCAACGAGACTATGGAGGATCTGAAGGCAATGCCTGAAGTGTACCTGCTGTGATGTATTCTGCTACCAATAGTGTGGAAGTCAAGTCCCAAGTTCTAAGTGAAGTGTCATGTCCCAAGTCAAGTCAAGTTCAAAGTGTCAAGTCAAGCGAAGTGTTAAGTCAAGTTAGAAGTTCCAAGTCAAGTGCCAAGTCCTGAGTCTGAAGTCCAAAGTCAAGTCTCAACTTCTAAATCAAATCTCAAGTCCTAAGTCAAGTTTCAAGCCCCAAGTCCTGAGTCTGAAGTCCAAAGTCAAGTCTCAACTTCTATGTGAAGTCAAGTCAATTCAATTCCTAAGTTGAGTCCTAAATCAAATCTCAAGTTTTAACTTCTAAGTCAAGTCTCAAGTCAAGTGTCATGTGAAGTCTCAAGTCAATTCCTAAATTGAGTCCTGAATCAAATGACAAGTCAAGTCCTAAGTGAAGTGTCAAGTTCCAAACTGTCAAGTCCTAAGTCAAGTTTCAAGCCCCAAGTCCTAAGTCTGAAGTCCAAAGTCAAGTCTCAACTTCTAAGTGAAGTCAATTCAATTCCTAAGTTGAGTCCCAAATCAAATCTCAAGTTCTAACTTGTAAGTCAAGTCTCAAGTCAAGTGTCATGTGAAGTCGCAAGTCAATTCCTAAATTGAGTCCTGAATCAAATGACAAGTCAAGTCCCAACTTCTAAGTGAAGTCCTAAGTCAAATGTCAAGTCAAGTGTCTTAGGAATTTTGCCTTCAGCTATGCTTCTGCACAAGTTGTTGTAGCAGTGGAATACGTGTCATAGACTCCCTGGCTGACTTGACTTGTGGTCTAATTGGTGTTGGATTGTGTCAAGGCTCTATCAATCAGCAGTCACTCATCTGTGAAGCTTGCAGACAATCCCCTCCTTGTTGGGCTTATGTTTGGTGATGAGTCTGACTGACTGAGGAGGTTGTGGTTAATTGATTGATGAATTGGTTGACTGACTGACTGACTGACTGACTGACTGACTGACTGACTAACTAACTACCTGAGGATGTGGTGGTTAATTGATTCATTGGTTGATACATACATTGATTGATTGATTGATTGATTGAGTCACTGAGGTGGTTATAATGAGGTGATGTCAATTCCTAAGTTGAGTCCTGAATCAACAAAGTTGATGGTTTGTCAAGGAAGTTAATTGGGCTGTGTGTGTTATGTGATTGGTTGTACATGCAAGTACTGTATTGACAAGTACTTGTCATTGATATTGTGTCAGATGCAGCTCCTAAGTCATTGGGTGTCTTGCGTGTGTATATGCCCTGATGGTTGATTGATTGATTGATTGATAGATCACAAGAGGTGAAGTGTATGGGCCTCTTGGTAATACAGTTGTATGATTGACCAGACAGACAAGGTTTGAATATGTTTTAATGATGATCAACATTATTACAGTATCATAGTCAGTGACAGAGGATGGCCAGCAGGGGTGCATGGTCTGGGAGGGAGGGAGCGAGCGAGCAATGTGCAGCACGTCCAGTCAGCCAGGGACCTAGGGGGCGATAGAGTTGGCATGAATTAGCAGGAGCAGCAGGAGCACATGGCATGAGTTAGCTTAGCATCAATGGTTAGCAAGGGAAATGTTTCAGGTACCTGGTTTCAGGGCTCGTTTGAAGCAGATTCGAGGGTTTCACAAGCACTGGTACAGAAGCACGGCGGCCATGACAGGAAGACAAACGGAGACACGAATGACTTTCAAACGAGCAGCACATGCAGAATTAGGGTTTAGCACGCACTTACCAGAGAGACGAAGGGAAAAAAAACGTTGGGTCCCTCCGGGCTCCCTCCTGCGGGCGAACTCCTGCGGGACAACTCCCTAGGGACTCCTCCAGGGCGACTTAGGTGCGTCTGTTCTGCGTCTTTGTGCTTCGAAGTCTTCGTGCGCCGAAGGCGAGTGCGACAGCGAGTGAGCGTGAGAGCTGAGAGCGGGAGAGCGGGAGCAAGCTGGAGCTACTGGTGCTACTGACGCTACTGCCGCTCACTGCCGCTCTCGCTGCCGCTCGACTCTGGACTGACCTTATATACCGCCCTGGAGCCCTCCACGCCCCCTGTTCCTAATTTCCAACACCTGCTGCGGCCTCTAACGACCTGCCGCCTCTCACGCCCCCTGCGATCCATTGGTCCATCCTGTCAAAAGAGGAGGAGTTAATTAATCAATCAATCATTCAATTAATGAATCAATCAACCACCCCATTCCCACACTTCTACAATAATAATAATAATATAATCAAACTCTGGATCCTTATTTCTTATCATTTCTTCCAAGCTATACCTCACCTCAGAATCATGTCAATATTTATTCTAGAATTAACTACAATTTTTTTGCATTTCTTCAGAGTAAACTACTACTACTACTACTACTACTACTACTACTACTACTACTACTACTACTACTACCACCACCACCTAAACTATTTCAACACTTTTATTGCTCTTTTCCACACTCCAACTCTTGTACTAAACATCAGATACATCACAACACATGCATTTTACTAGAAATGTCTTGTCTTTAATACTTAACTCATCCACAAAGTCATTTCTGGTCAGCAAACATTGGACTCACCAACAAACATATGGGGGGGTGGGGGGAGGTGGGGGGAGGTGAACAAAGGATCTACTGTACAAATCTTCACAATCATCAAAATCCAATCCAGTTGCTCTTCACCACACATGCGTGTTTACTGGCCCAGCACTCCAACCCATCTTGCTGTACTTTGTTGGCCAGTGACTTCTGGCCAGGACATGATGGAGATGTGATGGAGGGAAACCTGAAAGGGAAAAACACAAAAAATTAGAAACACGGTCACAATACAGGAGCAAAGACACCACCTCAAATCAGGTCTCCAAAAACAAAATAACTCTACCTCCATTCACCGCTAAAATCAGCAACCTGCAAACTGTTGGTCCTTCCACACAATTAATACGTCCAACTCCAGCTACTTCCACTTCCCTCAGGTTCCATCCCACTGCCAAACGCACCAACTCATGCTTCGTGCAGCCCCTGAACATGTACCTGCTAAAAAAAAGACAAATAGCACAGGTCAAGTCACCCCACAGGCCCCCTACTACATCATGAAGGTTCTCCAGCACCAAATGACACCAAAAAAAAACATATCGCTTGAAGCAGCTCACCTCAAACATCTCAAAGCCTTCCTTCTGGTGCTCTCTCTCTCTCCATCTCTTCCTCCTCCCAGGACCCTTCTCTATCTGCAGTGCCAACCCAGCAGTAACCCCTGCACATGGGCCTGCTTGAACCGCTGCTGTGCCAGCCTCCCACATCCTAGTAAGAAGAGAAGGGGATGAAAGACAGGAATATGAATGAGTAAAAGGAATGAACAGACTGAATTTCAACAAGCCAGATGAAGCTAGCTCACTGTAATCACAACTCCTACATGTAAAGACTAATCTACTGTGAAGACCCTCCCACCACCAACCTCAGCAAAAGTCTGGACATGCTACAGTGTGTCTACTATCCTCAATACCTGCTCACAATCCTACAAATGCTTAATCATTATGCAACATTTACAAACATACAACTCACTGTGGCAGAAAAGAAGCGAATGGAACATATATGTGACGTAATAAAAAAATTAAACAGGATGACAAAAAATATAATGTACAATACAAATAACATAAGTACAAAGTGGCCACTAGCTGTACAGGTGGGGAGGGGGGGGGGGATAGAACTACAGTGAGTTGGTGCTAAGAAGGATGGGTGTGTACAAATAGTTGGGGGGGGGGGTTCACATCAATCATATCTCGTACATAAATAACTACATCAATAAATCCATAAACCTAACCGCTCCAAAACAAAGTGCCTTACGCATGACCAACACAGAAACACTCTTCATTTCTACTAGAAACTGGTGCCGATGTCCAAATAATTATAAACCTCTTCTTAAATATGTACATATAGACACACGCTCCAGGCACTATGACAACAAAAGGTATCTCACGTACAATTGCCTGGCCAACCCAGTTCTCTACCAGATAAAACATGTACTCCTCAAAGGCTTAAAATGACATTAATATTACATTATCAGGGGGGAAAATACACTATTGAACTGGCTAAACCACAAACAAACCATTACCCAACCCTACAATAATACAATAACATTTCCACGCATTAGCAATTTATTACTTGATACAAGCTACCGTTTTAACCATAACCCACACCAAATGATATAATGACCGCACCCACCTCAGCTAACGTCCCTGTTGAACCAAGATGACCCAACAACCCCTCAACTCGCAGCCCAACCCAACCCAACCCAACCCTGCTGCCACATTGCTCCCTAACGACGCCACGCTACTTCAGAGGCCCGTCATCCGCTCCAGTCTTTTCCACATTTTATTGTCTTCATTTCAGCACTACGCTCAATACGGCTTCCCATTAACTCTTTTTTCTTGACATTTCATACTACCTTTCAAACAAACGACTATGACAATTTGTCCTGACAATATTAAAGAATCAAAACAAATAAAAGTATGTAAAGATCTATCTGGAAAGAAAATCAATAAAACAGTTACGTTAGCCGTATCTCTACCGCAGATATGAAACAACTACCGCATATCCGCAAGCACTCCTTCAACACCCTAATCAAGGTGTCCTCAAACAAACCCAGAGGGACCTTGACTGTTTCAGCACAAACACAGACACAGAGAACATAGAGGAGTGTCAGGTGAGGAACTGCCATTACCAACTGCCGCTGGTCTGGCCCAGAGCTTCCTTCGGAGCTTCCCTCAGACAACCCTGGACAAGATGAGGACAGCTGTCCAGAAAACAAGACAGGGTGGAGGGAAGACGAGTCACTACCAGCTACATCATTATTCTTGCTCATTTATTTTCATACCGCAGAAAGACAGGAAGTTCTCTCTTACCGCTGACTGAAGAGTCCATCTCCATAACACTACAGACAGAGCCTGTTGTCATGGCAGCAAGGGGCATGGCTGACAGGACAGTGTTGTCCTCGTCCCTGTCATCCTCATGGGACTGAGGGGCATGACCAGGGTTCCTAAGCACCGGGATGTGATGACGCACAGCTGGCCTACAACACAGACACGTAAACACCACTGTTAGCATGAATTCAGTTGTCTGGCCCAGTCAGCGCAAGTTCATTCACCTAAGACTATTACACACATTAAGTAGCCTGGGTCAGGAGAAAGAGCACACAGCTCCAACACCACAGCAGACCACAACACAGTTTGTTCAGCAAAATAACAAGTTTGCTCTGTCTGTGTGTGTGTGTGTGTGTGTGTATATATATATATATATATATACTCATACTTACTATTTGATGCATTTCCATGTGTTGGCATGCAGTGCTGTAGCCAGGTTACAGAGCACATGTCCATCAAGTTGCAAATCCCTGAATATAAAAACACACACAGAAACATTACAAAGAAAACAATGCAATCCATTTCCTCTTCCGAACGAATCCCATTGTGAATACTTCCCTGTTCGCCTAATCCTAACAATCGTTGACAGTAGCAAAAACATGAAGCGTACATTGTGAGAAACCAAACCAGTGTCACAGGGAAGAACCGTAACAACGCTCAGTTAAAGCTGCTACAATTAAACAACGCTGAACCCTCTAAAGTGCAGGCCTAATAATCAGCCTTGTCTACATTTCTCCCTGACCTATCCACCAATATTCTTTACCATTCAACCATTCTTAATCAAAAGCCTGATGATAGTTCAACTCAAACAATATCGTTCATCTGTTAAGTTTTCAGTAATGATTAAACAAATTATATTGTAATATTGTAAAAAGAAAAACTTACAGGTATGTTCCCCCCCCCCCCCAGCTCAGGGCACCATGATTGATTAACGGACTCCATCTTGAAACAGTAATAGCACAAGCCACATGTTCCACAATACTCATTAAAACTCACAAACAAAATACTCATTCCTAATAAAATATTATAACTTTGTGAAAAGACACATTTATACTCTTTTTGGACTCTATTTAAGAACATCTTGCAGTTCCATCAAATTAACCTGCCACATTGTGGCTACACATGCTAACTCAGAACAACTAGCATACAGCTAGCATTCCAAAACACCTAACAAACAATCATAATCATTAATAATAATAATAATAATAATAATAATATAATATAACACCCTACTAAACTTGCTACACGTTATATTATATTTAACAACATTAAAACCAGTTGGCTAACTGCTAACAAACACACCTGCTACTTGTTCTACAAACATTTTATATTTCCCTGCAGACTAAATGGCCCAAATAGTTTAACTTCTATCTGTTTAAGAATGTTTGTTTAACTTATTTCCAGACTGTCTTTTAAAACAAACATTGCAAAGTTTTACCTTTCCTCCATTAAGGTCCCCTTCCCACAATGCACCTCGCTGTGGAGGTCCCCTTCCCATAATGCACCTCGCTGTGGCCATCATATTGACTTCAATTTGTAGTTCTACAAAGACACTGTTGTAGTTCAGAAGACATCATTGCATTCAGTATGCAGATATCGATCAAATTACAACTTTTACACACGTTAAACAAAATAAAAGATACGCTCACTCCATATATACCACCGTGTCATGTACCACATACACAATAGCTTACCATTTTCCAATAACGCATAGAATTGTAAGCGTACACATAGCTGGATTTTAAAAAACACTTACACACTGTATTTACAACCAAAACGAAAATATTCACTCCTCCTTTTGAATACATGTATGAAAGGAACACATTAATACTAATAGAAATGCTCTCTGCAAGCCATTAACTTCACCCATTCGGTGTTACCCAACATCTGGTTACCTGTCCAACCGCAAACAACAGGGAAGGCGATGAGTCGAGGAACAAGAAAAACCCATGACCGTGGGCGACTTTTATAAATTTAATATATCAATATATAGAGATATTTATCAACAGCTTCATCGTATAGAAACATGAGTGAGACCATTTTGGCATACGGTACAGATATTCCAGGTAAGTACAGAAGTTGCTAGGATTAACCCCCCCCCCCCCCCCCCCCCCCCCCACCCTCCCACCCCCCCACCCCCTACCCTACACACAAAAAACACAAAAAACAATAAACAACATGGTAAAATACACAATAATACACACAAACAAGGCACCAATAAATTAAAAATGATAACCCCTCTTTTTCAACACGCAACAATGCAAATCTATTCGACAGAATTAAGTACAGAATAAACATCCTAAATTCTGCAATGCTTTACTGTTAAAAAAAAATAAGAGCAAAATAAAATGATACAAATCAGACAGAAATGAAATAAAAACACTTTGGCAGATTATTAATTTTTTAGTTACAATCAAGTATTAAAGAAATCCAGTGCTTTTGTGTACAAATAAATTCATATATAGTCTACACTCTTCTTTTCTTCTTTATTCCAGGGAGCCTTTATGTACATACTTTTGTACAGATACGATTAAAACATTATCAAAAGTTTTTGCTGTATGAAAATCTATTTACATGATCAAAGTCATGATCCAAAACCACTGAACTGTCCCTGTCCCCCCCCATCCTTCAGTCTTACCTATGCATCACTTAACACAGTGCAGAAGGCTTCTTGAAAAGTTTGTGCAACAAACAGCATACAAAATGTTTTTCAATATGGTTGACAGATGAAGGAAGCCTGTGATGTCTGACAAGTCCATGAAAGAACTCAACTCTACTCTCCCTCACCCCCCCCCCCCCCCCCCCCAAACCACCATGTCCATTGAAGTGTACAAAAAAACTTACAGGGGATCAGATCAACATCCTTCAAGTAATATAACACAGGGAGCAGGTAAATATCAACTACTGTTCAAAAAGACAGGGGTCAGAAAGTCATACTTCACAGCAAACATCCCATAGACACATGGAACAGGGGGAATCGCTAGGGGGCCACACTTGACGGCAGCAGTCATCAAATGATCCACATATTGGTGTGGAAGGGGGAGGGGGGGGCAGCAAGACAAAGTTCAAGGTGAGAGGGCATTAATCCATGACAACGTCCTCTTCCTCCCTCCATCCAGTGTGTGTGTTTGTGTGTGTGTGTGTGTGTGTGTGTCTCTGCCCATCCTTCCAGGAAAATAACCCTTGTCCAACCACGATGACATGAAGCAGGATGTAGCCAGACAAAACAAGATGGAGCAACAGACAGCAGAGGTGAGGAGATGTAAGTGGTGTTAGATGGGAGGGGGGGGGGGGGGGTCACAGGAAGGTGTGGACCTCCACCAGTCTAGGGACTACAGCTACGCGGAGAAAGGAAAGAAGTGACAGGAGGAAAAAGGAACCTAATGTAGAACCTACTACCCTTCCTACAGAACCGACCCTCGGAACCTGCTAAAGAACCTTCTACTGTCCCTACAGACTCTCAGAACCTACCAAAGAACCTTCTATTGTTCCTACACACCCTCAGAACCCACCGAAGAACCTTCTTCTATTCCTACAGAACCAACCCTTGGAACCTGGACCCACACCTTAGTCACCAACACACTGCCAGATAGTTGGCCTTCTACCACTGTATTCCAGATACAAGATAACACTGCAGCTCTGCCTACATGGTCCGTTATAAAGAATACATGATTGTTTTGAAGCGTTCAGCTAGCCACATGCAGGCTCTGTTAGATGCATGGGTCAGGGCAAACCCTTATTATTAGGTTTAGCCACACCTAAACACGTGACCTACTCTGACCAGCACCAGTCTGTGTTGCACAACAGAAGGTTAGGAACTTCAACAGGGATCAATAGACCACAAACCACAGCACTTCCGCTATCTATATACAAGACAGACAACATGGATCTGCACATGTACCCACAGCAGACAAGGAAAGGTACTGTGCTTCCTGTTGACGTGTGTGGGATTAGCCCAGACAGTGTCGCAAGCATTCAATTGAGATAAATGACCCTCCATTCATCTTCCCAGAGAGTTCCAGGTAATCCTGCCTACCCCTCCCCTTTACCTCCCCCCTTCTCCCCCCTCTCCTGTCCCCAACATGAACATCTACACAGACATAACCAATGGAGCACAGAGAGTCATGATCGATAACTATCATCAATCAACCAATCCAGAAACAAACTATGGGAAACTAAAAGTTAGAAAAGCAGCCTTAACACAAGTGTGTGTGTGTGTGTGTGTGTGTATACGCATACCAGCCTCCTTATGTAGACAAGCTCCATATCTGTCTAAATGCAAATTGCCTTCCCTGTATACATGGATAAAACATGTGTTCTCATTCCAAAGTTTCCTTGTGCCTGCTCTACCATGAAAACAGATGGCAGGTGTGTAGGTGTGTGTGTGTGTGGGGGGGGGGGGGTGGGGGGGGGGGGGGGGGGGTTCTTGAATTCAGTCAATTCTATTAGCATTTCTGATGAGTCTTCACATTAATCAACAACCTAGCGCTCAGCTATCTCAGAAGCGCAGGCCAGCATTTCACCTTCATGTTTAAGTGCTTCAACTTAACAGACTAACAAACTGGCCCACAGCACCTTTAAATGATGTCATATTATGACGAATACTGCAACACCACACATGTAGGATGATGTCACAGCAAGGTTAGCTTGGAAGACTGCTCCCTGTTATCCATTATGCAAACGCAACATCCAGTGTTATGGACTCTTTAAACAGGCTGCTCGCCTCAGAGCTGATCAGTGATTGGTTCTCCCCTGAGAGCTGACGGACAGGTGGCTCAGGTAACGCTAATGGAAGACGAGAGATCAGGTGATTTCTTTTTTAACTGCTCCTATCTCACTCTCTCACACACACACACACACACACACCAGCAGCTTTGTGGCTGAGTAGCCCCAACACACACACACGTCAATATCTAACTGTTTGAGTGCACCTCAAACGCCCAGTTGACTGGATTACCCACAATCCCCTCTTTCCCCAGTTCTGCCCCGCTGTTCTTCCCTGTGGCGCCTTTCTCAACTGCCGCACCTCCATTTCCAAATACCTCCCCCTCTCCCTGCCCCCACACTACTGCCACACGTCCAACCAGGCTAATCATATTAATCACAACAGTAAAAACACTAAACAAAACAATAAATAAGTATAACACAATCACAAACATATAGAAATCCAGCTGGTTCCGAGTCCTGTAACAGCAGGAAGCCCAGAGCCTCTAAACATGAAAGCCGTTACAGCAGTATGGTTAGTGGTTATCAAGCAGCACACCCCACTGTAGCTAACTCAGGGGGGGCAAGGGGGAAGGGAGAGGGGGGGGGGTACAGTAGCAGGACTAGTAGCAGTACAGAGTACAGTAGCAGCACCAGTATTTAGCTGCACAGTTTAGTGACTTACAAGTGTTTCACTACAAGGTACTACTGTTTATCTACTAGTGAGTTTCTAGGTGGTAGTGACTACTGTTTATCTAGACGTTACTGTACTAACTAGTGACAAAAGAGAGTCATGTCTGACAGGGGAGGGTTCAAATGACACCCTCCCCCACCCCCTCTGCTGAGTGGAGTCCTGGGGGGGGGGGGGGGGGGGCAGAAGATGAGACAGCGGGGGCACGGTGTGCCCCTCAGGGGAATCCATCATCTTCCAGACTGAGAGCCACACGCTGCAGAGAGCAAATAAAACACAGTTACCAACCAAACCCAAGGGTGTGGGTGAGTGTGTGTGTGTGTGTGTGTGTGTGTGTGTGCGGGTGTGCACAGCAGGGGGACAGCAAGGGCGTTACCGAGACAGAAAGGCAGAGGGAAAGAAAGAGGAAGACTGATAAGGGTTGAACACAGAATAAAGGGAGCAAGAAGGACAGAGAGAGAAGGAGAGAGAGGGGGAGAGAGGGAAAGAGAAAGGGCAAATATTTAATGTAGGTTCCAGTCCTCCTCCTCCTCCCTCCATCCTTGGCTGATCTGCCACCGATTGGAGGAATACAGAGGAGGGAATACAGATGCCTGGTCCATCTCAGGACACACTGATGTCTCCATCTGAAACACCATGCACACTGCTAGCCCGGGGGAGGGGAGAGAAGGGGAGGAGAGAGGGTGTAGAGAAGGGAAAACAGCAGGAGGGGGGGGGGGGGGTAAAGAGTGTCTGAATGATGCCCAAAACTCCCCAAATTCTTCACTCCTAAACTCCTACAGTAATAATCATCATTAACTCCTTTTGATCTAATTACACACCTAAATATATTCTCCCACAACACCGTCTTACAGACAAATCAGAAAGCTATGTTAACCTACCTACCTACCTACGAGGAATAAAAGGATTGTCCTGTCCAATAAGGTGCTTGGGTTTGTTACAGCTGGGAATAAAGAACCAATCAGAGCTCAGAAGCTCCTGTCACATGGCCTTGAGGGAACAACTATGATTCCTCGGAACCAACAGAAATGCCAAGTGACCCGTGTAACACATGGAGGGGGCAGTGACTGGGTGACAGACAGGTGGAATGTTGGCGCGCAGGATTCTGACTCTGTGTGTGTGTGTGTGTGTGTGTGTGTACGCACGCGCATTCGATGAAGACTATGGTTTGATCGTCAATGGCCAATGAGTGAAAGCGTATGTGCGTGTTTACATGAAAACCCTGTTTCGTTCTCAAGCACGAGGACAGAGGAAGAAGGGGAGGGTTCTCACCCCCCCCCCTGCCCCCAAGCCCCACCCCCTTCCTCTCATTTGCTGCTAGACAGCATGGGCGCCTTAGAGTACCAATGGGAGTTGCTGTCCGTCACACCTCCCCCCCTAGAGGCAGAGCGATGAACTGCTGGTGACAGCTGCCACTCACGGCGGGGTACACGTGGCCGATGGCGTCGCTGCGTCCGATGTGGATCTCGTCGTCGTCGTCCTCGGTGGTCTTGCGGTACACGGGGTTGTCGAAGTTCATGCTCTTGGTGTTCCTCCTCCTCCAGTTCCTCCACACCAGGAAGCCTCCGGAACACAGCACCCCGACGAGCACTGTGGCAAGGATAGGAACTGCATGTGTTTAACACACAGCGACACACCACACACACACACGCGACGTGAGCGTTAACACAGCCAGGGAACACGAAAGCAGGCGATGAACACACACACACACACTCATCTTTCCCTCGTCTAAATGGGTCAACGCATCCCCACACCAGCAAACACACACACACACACACACACTTATTGTGGCTAGGGGGGCTGGGGGGCTGGGAGACTGGGGGGCTAGGGGGCTGGGGGGCTGGGGGGCTGGGAGACTGGGGGGCTAGGGGGGCTGGGGGGCTGGGGGGCTGGGGGGGCTGGGGGCTGGGAGACTTGGGGGCTAGGGAGCTGTGAGGCTGGGGGGGCAGAGCTTTCTACAAGGGTAATCCAGATTACAAAACAGATTACGCTGCAGTTCAGGAGGTAAATTAACCAAGAGGGATTAAGTTTGACAAACAAACTCTGCTCTCTGTTGTCGTGTCGGGAGATGGATTGGAAGACCTCACAGTGGAAACTTCCGGATGACCTGTTTCCTGAAATCTCCGCCTCTCGCTCCGTTCGAACGTGACTTCCACAGACTGGGCCAGGGCTCTCTGGAGAGGACGTCAACCCCCAGGCGACGCACATCTGCCCCTGTCTCTGCGGAGACAGCAGCTCCATGGAGATCCAAGCTGGAGACATGGAGGAGCGAGCCTTCACACAAGAGGTCATACAACAGCAAGCATAACCAAACACACAAATACACACACAATCACACACACTCATACATCACCACAGGGTGAAATCACCAGGCCAGTACAATATCTCAACCCCTCTATTCCATCTGTTTGCTTGAGGAAAGATGACTCAATGTAGTTGTGTTGATCATTAGAGACAATGTTTGTCAATTGACATACAACTTCAGGGCAACAATGCTCCACATTCAGGGCATACAACACCAGACACTTTCTCAACGTATTCCTATCTGCTCCCCATCAATATTTAAGCTCTGCACGCTCCAGTACATCTGCATCAGAGGCTGGGCGCAGAGGGGTAGAGAGAGGATGCCTGTGGCTGAAGGCTTGTTTTACATCGATGAAACACAACTTCTCCTCTCAACACGCTCCTGGACCAGACACACAGAGACAGTTAAGGGCTTTAGAAAAGGTTCACTTTGCAGACAAAGCGTAACCCACAGGGAACTTAAGTTCCCCCTTTTCAAGCACGGGAACGATGTCGACGAGAACACTGTCACACACAGAACGGAGCGTGTGAGTGGATCTTTTTGAAGTTGGAACAACAAGTTTGTTTGTCCTTCCAGGGGTTCTACAGAACACTGTCTCTACCAGAAGGCCCGTGCTTTGTAGATGTTCTGTTGCGTTTCCCGCCATTCGCAGCAGCGACCCCAGGTGAACTGTGACCCCTGAGGAAGGGGAATTAGCTACAAGGATGTTTGGGCCTGACTCATCTCCAGGCTCAGGAGGGAGAGATGGGAGGAGAACTGGTCATTAAAGCTTCTTCACACCCCCCAGCCCAGGACTACATCTTGGTCTACCCCCCCACCCATCCTCCTCACAACACTAAACCTTTAAGTCTAGTTCCTCCATCTCACTTGCCTGCCTCTATCCCCAATCCTTCCATCCTTCCTTCTCTTTCCTCCATCCCTCCCTCTGCCCCCTCCATCCCTCCCTCTGCCCCTCCATCCCCTCCCCTCTCTTTATCCCCCCACCATCCCCCAGTCCCTCCCTCCCTCACCTCCCTCCCTCACCTGCCCCTCATTATCACTTCAAAGCTTCAGTGACTCCGCCCACTTCCAGAACCAGGAAGCTCGCGAACATTCAGCTGCCCCCGAGATGTTGTGACCTCCACATCAAACAGCATCAGGTCACATCTGGAGGGACAGACTGAGACAGACAACCAGATAGCAGTTCAACATGACAACACAGGAAAAACACAAAAATAGATGATTTATTTCCTATTTATTTACCCTCAGCCCCCACCCCCCCCCCTCCCTCACCCTCAGCCCCCCACCCCCCCTCACCCCCTCACCCCCACCCCCCCCCTCACCCTCAGCCCCACCCCCCCCTCACCCTCAGCCCCCACCCCCCCTCACCCTCAGCCCCCACCCCCCCCCTCACCCTCAGCCCCCACCCCCCCCCTCACCCTCAGCCCCCACCCCCCCTCACCCTCAGCCCCCACCCCCCTCAGCTCACCTCCGACTCATCTCTCAGAATAACTGTCATACAGACTGGGATCTTCTGGACGATGGGAGGAGGGAAGGCTGGGGTGTAATTACAGGAGGATGTTGTGGTGGAGGGGGGGGGTGGGGGGGGGGAGAGGGAGGGAGCACCGGAGGGTGTCTGCCTGGGGAGAGAGCCTCCCTGCTGGGTCTTTAGTCTGGATTGTGATGCTGAGCCCTGGATATAAAACACAGAGGGCCCTGGTTCATCCTCGACCGAGACTCTCCTGCATGGAAGCATCCTGGAAAAACATGTCAAAGCTTTACAAAGGAGTGAAACTGAGAAGCTGTCACAGTCCCCGTCCCTGCGCCCCCCAGGGGGGGCTGCTCATCCCTGCGCCCCCGGGGGGGGGGGCTGCTCAAAGCAGGCAGCTTTCGTCCCCTCTGACAGCCTTTAAGCAAAAGGAATATATTAATAAGGAAGCTTTAGGTTTACACACACACACACGCAGACACACACACACACACACACACACACAGACAAGCCTGATGTAACTTGCATCCCATAATTTAAAACAGCAGACATTGTGACCATGGAAACACAGACAGTAACACACAGGATGGCAGAAAAACTCTTTGTATGTTAAGTGGGGGACGCACATTATATCAGGTGAAAGAAAGGCCTGATATAAATTGTATCTCTGCCTGAACTATCGCCCACACTTACACACACACACGCACACACACACACTTACACACACCAAGCCACACACAAACATGCACTGAAAAGGCCTTTCTCCCTGTCATGCCTTGGGCTTATATAGTTCAATGGTATTTTTGGTCTGGTCCATCTATTTATGTGTGTGTGTGTGTGTGTTGTGTGTCTCTATGTTCATGTGTGTGTGTGTGTGTGTGTGTGTGTGTGTGTGTGTGTGTGTGTGGGTGTGCGTGTGTGTGTGCGTGTGGGTGTGCGTGTGTGTGTGTGTTGTGTGTCTCTATGTTCATGTGTGTGTGTGTGTGTGTGTGTGTGTGTGTGTGTGTGTGTGTGTGTGCGTGTGAGGAACCTTACTTGCCTCTCTGATGATTGATGATTTTTCTATCTTCACTCCGCGTTGATGGGCTTGGAGGCGTTGCCGCGGCGAGGGAGGCAGGGAGGGAGAGAGGGAGGGAGGGAGGGAGGGAGGGAGGGATGGGGGAGATGGGTGAGAGAAAGAGAGAGAGAGAGAGAGAGAGAGAGAGAGAGAGAGAGAGAGAGAGAGAGAGAGAGAGAGAGAGAGAGAGAGAGAGAGAGAAAAAAAGAGAGAGAGAGGGAGGGGGGGGAGGGAGGGATAAAGAGAAGGACACCAGGCTCCTTTAAGAGTCTAAAGTCATTCTGAACATGGGAGGGCAACGACCATGAACGAACAGAGAAGTAGCCAAAAGTAGTTAATGACGTATTGATCTACACACACAAACACACACACACACTAAGCCACACACACATACACACCCAGCCACACACACAATCTCGCTGGGCTTTCAGACTGAGTGTGTGCTTCAGCAGGAAACTATGACGAGTAGAAAAATGGAGGAGAGAGAGCACGAAAGGAGGAAGAAATGAGTGACTGTTCTCAGTATCACAGTGCCAAGCAACCTGAAGACCTCTGTGAACATGCAGGGTGTTTATGGAGCTGTAATCCACATGCTGCATTGCTCCAATCTCATTTTACACCTCAGTACAAAGTCAAAAGCCATTATACAACTCCAGCTTTCACGAGCCATCACACACACACTCCCCAAGTCCTCAACCAACACAAACACACACAACACACACACTTTTGACTACGATCAACCCTTGCAGCCCCAAGTAAAACAAGAAAGAAAGTTGAATTACACAGCGAAAAAGAAAAATGACTCCGTTAAAAGAAAGCTATTATTTCAGTGTGGAGGGTGAGATTGCCTTTGACTGTGATCAATGGGAGACGGTGTACAGCTCTGTTACACTGGGGATGGGATTTGCCTCGAGACATTTATTACAGTCGTACGTCGCTCGCGTCTCAGCTGCCCCCCCCTCCTCCCACCCCCCCCTCGTAATAGTCGTGTCGTGGTCGCTCTCTGTTTCATATTTCACACGAACCTCAATTACCGAACTCTTTTGGGAAGTATTTCACCTCGGACTCTCTGGAAACTTCCACATTCTCCTCTAACAAACTATTCTGCTTCTCTGGAGTGTCGGGGGCTGCGGAGCGCAGGCTCGCGAGGTTTGACTTTCAATAACGGCATGAATCTGCTCCTGATGTGTGTGTGTAGGTGGGGTAATGGAAGTGACTTAGTTACACTGTGCGGTCACAGCATAGCTGCTATACAGAGAGAAAAAACTACCACTGTGTTTTCAGGACATGATGACGGAATGACTGCGGTAAGGCCGAATAAAAGAGAGCGGTCTCTTGGTGGAGGGTGAAGGTTGGGTGTTTGCGAAACAGGTTTTTGAAAAGGTTACGATGCAAATTCATGATTGATTGGGGATCGAGGGACACAAGAGTCTTTGCAGTTCAAAAAATAAGCACGCGGCCATTAAATCCAATTCCTCCAGAGCCCTTCCACAGACGGGTGCAGTAGGGAAACATCATAAAACGGAAAAACAACCATAAAACAAAACCCGCTACAATATCGCCTGGTGGAAGCGGCGGACCTTATAAAGGCAATATGACCGTTTCCATAAATATAAAGAAGTGTTTCTACGCGTGAGTACGTGCTCATATGAGAAGACGAGGCCAGCGGCTCTTTAGTTCTGCCCTACTTCTGCCGATCTGGAGGAAGAGCTGGCCAGACGGACCTGATGGGAGAGGCTGGGGGGAGAGGCTGGGGGAGAGGCTTAGGGGAGAGGCTGAGGGGAGAGGCTGGGGGGAGAAGCTGGGGGGAGAGGCTGGGGGAAAGGCTGGGGGAGAGGCTTAGGGGAGAGGCTGAGGGGAGAGGCTGGGGGGAGAGGCTGGTGGAGAGGCTGGGGGGAGAAGCTGGGGGGAGAGGCTGGGGGAAAGGCTGGGGGAGAGGCTTAGGGGAGAGGCTGAGGGGAGAGGCTGGGGTGAGAGGCTGGTGGAGAGGCTGGGGGGAGAGGCTGTGGAGAGAGGCTGGGGGGGAGGCTAGGTGGGTGGAGGACTGGGTGGAGAGTAATCACATGACCTGCCCCCTGTCATCACATGACCTGCCCCCCGTCATCACATGACCAGCATCTCGTCATCACATGACCAGCGTCCTGCCCCAGGGTAGGAGATCCAGTTCAAACAGCTTCACCAACCGCCTGATGTCCTCTAATCCTGTTCCAGCACTGTGTGTGTGGGCCGCAGATAATACCTTACACACACCACACACACAGACAAACACACAGATAACACCTTACACACACCACACACAGGCAAACAGACAGTAACTTACACACACACACACAGCTAATAACAGCGATGTTTAGTCTGTTCCTCCAGAAGGCAGGATGATATCATCAGGAAGCTGACTGACTTGATTGAAAAGCCTCAGGGACCACTTCCTCATTTGAATAGACCAATAGGCTGCTTAGAAGGATTGTTCAGACGTTTCCAGACATTTCGTTTGGCGCAGTTCATTAAGGGCTCTATCTACTGGGCCTGAAGTGGGGCTGGGGGGCCTGGAGAACACAGGGCAGAGAGGGAGGGGCCGTGTTCTCCTCAGGGGGGAGAGAGAATCATCCCTGAGCAAGGATCCTCTTTTAAAGTGGCTGTTAGCTCAGGGAGGGGGAGAGATGTGCATCTGCATTCAACTACCATGTTTATTACAGACACACACACACACACACACCAGTACACATGCCCGCACACACACACATGCATGCAGTGTACCCATGCAGTGTACCCATGCAGTGTATCCATGCAGTGTATCCATGCAGTGTATCCATTCAGTGTATCCATGCAGTGTATCCATGCAGTGTATCCTTGCAGTGTATCCATGCAGTGTATCCATGCAGTGTATCCATGCAGTGTACCCATGCAGTGTATCCTTGCAGTGTACCCATGCAGTGTATCCATGCAGTGTATCCTTGCAGTGTATCCATGCAGTGTATCCATGCAGTGTACCCATGCAGTGTATCCATGCAGTGTATCCATGCAGTGTACCCATGCAGTGTATCCATGCAGTGTATCCATGCAGTGTACCCATGCAGTGTATCCTTGCAGTGTACCCATGCAGTGTATCCATGCAGTGTATCCTTGCAGTGTACCCATGCAGTGTATCCTTGCAGTGTATCCTTGCAGTGTATCCATGCAGTGTATCCATGCAGTGTACCCATGCAGTGTATCAATGCAGTGTACCCATGCAGTGCACCCATGCAGTGTATCCGTGCAGTGTATCCATGCAGTGTATCCTTGCAGTGTACCCATGCAGTGTATCCTTGCAGTGTTCACCCTGCACCTTGTGTTTAACCAGAGTAACCAGCCACACAGAGTCCACTGATGCTGACGCAATGTTATTACACCCACATCTCAATGACCAGGCTGTCCCTCTGACAGCTGTGTGTGTGTGAGGGTGTGTTAGGAGTGTGTGTGTGAGAGGAGGGGGGTGTATGTCTGCTGGGGCTCTGGAGAGGATAGTGGTCTAAATAGACAGAATGACCCCCTCCTCTGGATGGGTGGATAATGTTCTCTACCAGCAGACATGAATATGCAAATGAGGTGCAGTCAGTGTTGCAGTAAAAATTCCTGTGACTGACAGGCTCCCTAACTGGCAATTAACATCCTTGGCCTCTCATTGGCCAGACAGTGAGAGTGTGTTGTGTCACATCTACTTCATGTCCCGGTGGCGTGAGTGAAATGAATAACCTCGCTAATGGCTATCTCATGAAGCCTCGCTCCCTCTCTCACTCGCTCCCTCTCTCACTCGCACCTTCTCTCCCTCGCTCTTCCTCTCCCTCTCTTCTAGCCCCCTTTCTCTCACCCTTTTCTTCTACCTCACCCTTTATCTCACCCACTCTCTCCCTCACCTTCTCTCTCAGCCTCTCTCACCCTCTCTTTCACCCTCTCTCACTCACCCCCTCTTTCACCCTCCCTCCCTCACCCTCTCTCTTCCTCTCTCTCTCTCTCTCTCTCTCTCCCTCTCCCTCACCCTCTCTCTCTCTCACCCCCCCTCCCTCTCCCTCACCCTCTCTCTCTCACCCCCTCTCTCCCTCACCCCTTCTCTCCCTCTCCACAGTGGATAAGAGGAACATAACAAATGAAGAGGGCCGTCAGTTCTGAGGTGGCTAAGTGTGTTAGACATGTGTCCTCCAGGCCCAGCTGTCTGAGGTAGCTCCTCAGCAGGCTGTGTGATGGGCTGGTTAATCACTGCAGCATCACAGCCCTGCCCAGCCTGCCTCCGACCAACCACAGAGGCCCCAGCAAACAGCCAATTACAGCCCGAATATCAACACCATCAGAGAGGGAGATGACACACACACACGCACGCACGCAGACACCAGACACACACACACACACAGAGACCAGACATGTGCGCACACACGCACAGACACACACACAGACCAGACACACACGTGCACACATGCAAAGACAGACACACACAGACACAGACACACACAGGCACACACACAGACACACTCGTTCACACTCTGCCTTCTCAGCAGCAAAGACATTAACAGGGATTAGCTGCTGCCATGAAGAATCAGGTTTTTATCAACGTAATCTTAAAGAGGCAAATCCGTTTTCGGCAACCGACCTATTAATTTACTTAGACTGAGTAATCACTGATTGTTTGGTGCATTTATCATGTCAGGAACAGAGACCAGACAAACATCTTTATCATCTGAACAGATGAAGAGACTGTTCACTGCTAACAGCCTTCCATCTCTCCAGACACAAGACAGAAGATTTTTCTCGTCTTCTTCAGGCTAATTTCTTAGTCTCCTCAATAGATTTGAATTGGCTTTATGTAACTAATTAGATACAGCGTGAAAGGGCTTTCTTGATGGCATTTGCATAATTAGCATGACCTATTAGCACTGCACAACATGTTTTTGGAGGTCAAACATTACTTGATTAATATTTCGATACTTCAGACTAGTGTCTGTTTTTGAAAGACTTGAATTCAGAACAATAGATATAGAAGATATGGATTTTGATTTAGAACGCTGGATTTGTGTGGATCTGGTCGATAGATTTTAAACCTCTTGAAAGTCGTCATTACACAGGATTCGGAACGATGCGGATGTTGAATTGTGTGTTGTTAGTCAGGGACAGCGAACACCCCAGGATATTAGATAGGAACACAGTAGATTATGAATCTGTGTTGAGCCATAAATTGAGAGCATGCACAAAAACACACACTTTCATTTCCTGCAAACACGCAGCGTATGATGTCATTACGTAAAGCGATTTCTCGGATCCGACAACCTCCATGTAAGTCACCGCTTTTTATTATGCAACAAATAGTTTATTTAGGTTACTTTGGGGTTGTGGAAGTGTGTTGGAGGTTTATCTACTCTTACCCCTGGTGTTTAGAGCAAATATTTGAAGATGGCAAACATTTACCCCCGTGTTAGCTACGCTGTCTGGCTACTACCCTCAAGTCATGCTGCCTTACCAGTGAAAGCCACAGCCATCTCTTCACTCGGATGTCTGGTGGTGACCTCAGTCTATTAGAGGATGACCTCAGGGCTGGATCTGGATCTGGATCTGGGCTGGATTACCTGCCAAGAGAAGAGACTGAGTCATAATCTGATTCATTCCTTGTTCAAATGCGAAGGTCCAGGGAAGAATGTGAACAGCTGCAGAAGATAGGGAAGAGAAAGATGGAATGATGACAGTAAGTTTGTCTTCACAGATATTGTTGACTGGACCTGGATCAACCCTCCCTCCCTCCCTCCCTCCCTCCCTCCCTCCCTCCCTCAGCCCCCAGCCCAGGGCAGCAGCGTTGATACAGGTGAGATCCCTGACACAGGTTCTCCAGACAGCTACTCTGATGATCCTCCTCCTCTAATCTCCCCCTAAGCCACACTGGACCAAGAGGAGCAAGTTGTCTTAAGAGCCAGGAGCCATCAAAGGGCCCGCAGCCGCTCACATGGATCCCAGGGACGTCCCCCAGATTAGGACACCACAGCCGGGATAAGGTGGCCCTGGGGCCATGCCTCCCTGCCCTGAGGCCTGGAGAGGAGAAGGGGAGAGGAGGAGGAGGGGAGGAAGAGGACAGGAGAGCCTGGTGACGGGAAGATCAAACAGGGGCGTGATCTCAAGGGGAGCAACATGGGGCCCAGAGAAGTCCCCCCCCCCCCCCCTATGAAGACGAGCACCCCCCCCCCCACCCTCCCACCCCCCGCTGTGAAGACTTGAGTATAAGATTAGATTAGATTAGATTAGATTCAACTTTATTGTCATTACACAGGTACAAGTCCAGGGCAACGAAATACAGTTAGCATCCAACCAGAAGTGCAAAACAGTTATTAACAACAGAATATAATAATATGGATATACTCAGAATATACATATTATGAACAGTATAGACAGAATATACAGGGTATGTACAGGTTCAATCCGGGTATGTACAGATACAAATTAGACAAGCAGAAAGCAAGCAGAAATTACCGGGTAGCATGTATATACAGGTAGTGCAAATGATGCGATTGAGCAAAAAGAACTGATGTGCAAAGTGAACAAATGTGAACAAAATGTGCAGGTGGTGCAGTAACAGATGTGCAAAATGGACAGATAGTGCAAATAACAATTCACATATGCAAGTGGTGCAAATGTACAAACAGAATGTGCAAATATAGGAGGGGGGGGTTCTATGGGGGGGCGGGGGTTATATAGGGGGGCGGGGGTGTAGTGGAGTTCAGGAGTGACACAGTTCTGGGGAAGAAGCTGTTCCTCAGTCTGCTGGTTCTACACCGGAGACTCCTGAGGCGCCTGCCGGAGGGCAGGGGGGCAAACAGTTTATGGGCGGGGTGTGAGGAATCTTTTCGGATGCTGTGAGCTCTACGTAGACAGGGTTAGGGTTAGGGTTAGGGTTAGGGTTAGGGTTAGCTAGGGTTAGGGTTAGGGTTAGGCTATAACCCTAACCCTAACTGAGCCTCAGGAGAATGTGTTTTGAATGACTTTGAGGGAAGGAGACAGAGATTGAATGACTTGAATCATAGAGTGCATCGATTTCTCCAGCGGACCGAATTGAATTGTTTCATATGCCTTGGTTGTCTATTTTCTTCTTCTTTGAGAGTAAAAAATATATATATTTCTTCTCAAAATCTGCAGATTTTGGAAGTGTAAAAGGGCAAAGTTGCCCTATTCTTTGTCTCAGAGCTCAAATCTTACCTTCTCCACCCACAGAAGCCCGTCTAAAGTCCTCCTTATTTAGGTTTTCAGCTGTCAGAACACATCGAAGGAGGCCAGGGCTGATCGAGGACAAAGGAACAACTTTCCCTGCTAGAGTCCTTTCTCTTCATCAGGCATTCTCTCTCTTCCTCTGCCTCTGGTTCTCTCTCTCTCTATGTCGCTCTCTATCGCTCTCTTTCTGTCTCACTCTCCCAGTCTCTCTCTCTCTCTTTCTGTCTCACTCTCCCAGTCTCTCTCTCTCTTTCTGTCTCACTCTCCTAGTCTCTCCCAGTCTCTCTCTCTCTTTCTGTCTCACTCTCCTAGTCTCTCCCAGTCTCTCTCTCTCTTTCTGTATCACTCTCCCAGTCTCTCTCTCTCTTTCTGTCTCACTCTCCTAGTCTCTCCCAGTCTCTCTCTCTCTCTTTCTGTCTCACTCTCCCAGTCTCTCTCTCTCTTTCTGTCTCACTCTCCTAGTCTCTCCCAGTCTCTCTCTCTCTCTTTCTCTCTCCCTCTCTATTTATTTCCCAGTCTTTCTCACACACACACACACACACACACACACACACACACACACACACACACACACACACACACACACACACACACACACACACACACACACACACACACACACACACACACACACACACACACACACACACACACACACACACACATATCCTCACCACCCATATGGAAATCTGGCATCATTAGCTTTACGGAGGCAGTCAGGCAATCACAGACATCAACAATTAGAGCCCAATAAAGTGGAAAATGCACATTGCAGCGTTTTAATGAGATTCTCAGCTCCCAAAAAAGCTGATTGGAGCGCATATTGTATTTTTTCTCTCTGTGTAAAAAAAGCCTGTTTTATTCTTTCCATTATACCTATTTAGCATGTTCATGGGAATGCTGGGGATACTAGAGTTGGCCTGTGAGGGGGAAAAAGAGAGAAAAAAAGCTAATTTGATTCATGAGTAGATTTAATGGGGGGAAGCAGTGGAGCAGGAGAGCTGATATAATGCACCTTCAGCGGGACCGTACGTCAGACGCATCTGTCCCACTGAGCCAAGGTCCTGGAGATAAGGAGCCTTTCAAAAAGGAATAGCGGGAAGAGGAACATGAACTGAGCACGTGCAGAGCGCGAGGTGGGTGGGTGGGGGTGGGGGGGGGGACAGGGGCGGTGGGGTGGGGGGGGATTTGGGGGGGCGTTCGGAAGTTAAGGGGTCTGACGCTTGGAAAATGGCGAATCACATCACCATCTCAGCCAGCGTTCGTCAGATAACCGTGTCCATTTTCAGAGCCTGTAAAAACAAAACCTAGCTAAATGCTAACTAACTACAGACTTCAGATCTCACAGAAAGCTATCAATGAATATCAAAACCATAAAAGAACATAATTGATGTTTGGGGAAAACATTTCCCCACTTGTTTTGCGCTATGGAAATTAGCCATGGGTATTCTTTTTTTTTTCCTCCAAAATTCGTACGCCTCCTCTGATTAAAATTACATTAAAATATGTTTAATTCAGCTCCCTGGTGGAGCTAGGTGTGGATAATCACAGTCTATCATAATTATGTGTTTTGCAATGCAAAGGCTGTCACTGCTGCCACAGTTAACCAGGGAACTGGTTAAGTGCACAGGTCCAAACATCACTACTTGAATAAAAACATTGTAATTTATTCAAATTATATACAAATACTGTCGGGAATCAAGTAAATAGTGAGCATAGACCCTCAGTCGTCCAGGAGTGTTCTATAGTAGAAAGGTTTCAGAGGTGTAGTCATCTGAACACTTTTCAAAATCAAAACATTTTTCCTCCCAATCCAGAAGTCATTCTTAATCAGAGAAAATGGTCGGAGACTGAGAAGGGAGTTGATTTTGAAAAGCACTGTCCAGATGGCTGCCTCTGAAACCTTTTCTACTTCAGCAAGACATGCAATTCTTTCAAATCTGGACGGTATATCGAACCCCCGCCCCCCATAGTCTCTCCTCGTACCAGCGAGAGGAAATGAGCATGTTTTCTGCTCCCAGAATCCTCCTTTCTGCTTTAGATCTACAGTGTGAACTGAACTATTTCAGACAATCTGAATAACGACCTCGCCGTACGAGCGCTCAGAAGACATTCCCATCTGCCACAAGGAAGAGAGAGAACGAAATAACAAGGCGATCAAGTGAAATAGGCCGATCGTGTTACCGCCCACTATCTCCCTGAGAAGAGAGTAGCTTAGAACACCACGGCAATCACAGAACAATCACAGAACAATCACATGAAAGATGTTGTGTTGGGAGCAGAGGGTGTATGAGAGGTGGGAGTCTAGAGCATATAAGGCTGGCATCGTTACAGCTGCATGATTTAAAAGCTCTCATTAACCTGGGCCTGTTTTTAGACCGGATCGATATTCTTCTTAAAAGAGACAAAGTGATCTTCACTGCTCAGTGACAAACGTTTTGTTTTTTCATTTCGTAAAAATTCTCAGTGGAAACTTTCAAATACGAAACATATTCAGAGCACACTCTCAAATTGAGAGTATGGGGCGCATAGTCAGTAAAGTGCTTGTCTAGTAAATGTCTCTCTCTCTCTCTCTCCCCCTCTCTCACACACATACGCTCTTTCTCTCTGTCACTCTCCCCCTCCCTCCCCTCTTTCTTTCGCCATCCTTTCTCTATAACACTCCATCACTCACTCTCCCCCCTCTCTTACTCTCTCTTCCTCTCCATATTCCTCTCTCTCCCTCTCCCTCCCTCCCTCCCTCCCTCCCTCCCTCCCTCCCTCCCTCCCTCCCTCCCTCCCTCCCTCCCTCGATTGACATTCAGTACAGGATTCTGTTTGAAAGTCAGACACCTAACCTCTGTGATTCCATGCCTCCATCCTTCCCCTCTGTCTCCTCTTAACTCTTCGCCCATAAAAAATGAAAGCCCTCTTTCTTCCTGTCCTCCAAGGGGGGGAAACTCCCAGCTTTGGTGCTGAGCTTGACCGAGGGGCTGACTGAGGAAACGACAGAGCCAGAAAGAACCGGAAGAGTCGCCCTCGGACGCCCGCCTCGCTGGTCGGGGGACGAATGGACGGAACTGGGGAACGGGAAGATACGTCAAACCTCATCGCCTCACCCACGGAGGAAGAAGAGGAAACCCAGGCTGTTTCTAAGACTGTGGGGCGAGAAGAATCAGGGTGATTGTCACAGTGGATGAAGGTCACCAGTGACATGTTTTTCTGCGGAGGAGGAAGGGGGAACTAAAAACATCTTGGTTTTGAAAACAACTTCTGAAACCTCTTCTACAAGGTGATTCCAGGTCATCAGTAATGAGCTCTACAGAGCAATTATCTCAGGGATGAGTGCCTGGGGCGAGCAGGTTTAAATAGAGTCTGAGTGCAATAAAAACATCGAACACTCGTCGTGTCTGAGTCTGTCAGACTAGACTAGAAGGCACATATCTTAAAAGAGAATGAGAGTCAAAAGCAAAGTAAGAGGGAGGGAGGGAGGGAGGGGGAGATCAAGAGAGAAGGATGCAAACAGACAGACAGACAGACAGGAAAGCAGACATATAAACAGACGGCCAGACAGATCGACAGGCAGAAAAACAGGCATACAAAAGACAGAAAAGAGTGGCGGTGAAAGGAAACAAAGGAACTCACAAAGACTCGCAGAATCGCACAGAAACATCTGAGCAAAAAACAAACAAAAAAAAAACATGAATAGATTCTGGACTCTGGAGATGGAAGCGCTCTCTCACTCCCTCTTTCTCCCTCCCTTTCTCTCTCTTCTCTCTATCTCCCCCCCTCCCCCCCTCCCCCTTCTCCCCCTCTTTCTCCCTCCTTTTTGCTTTCGAACGAAGTCTCCCTTTCTTGTAACGGCCAGCAGCACTTCCAGGAATCAGTCTGGCCTGAGACCTATAGGAGGCCGTGGACGCTGTGGTAAATCGAATCTAAACAGCTAGACATCAAAGCTCACTTTAAACTGACTCATGCAGAGCTGTTTTTATGCCCGGGCGTTTTGGCAAGAATGCCTTTGTGTTTAAAGGCTACTTGGTCTGTCAATACTGTTTAAAGCTTGTGCTTTCAGAGGCATATTCCTCCGTTTAATGGATCAGCAGTTTAAGGTCCATGCTGTAGGATGACAGTGGTGTGTACTTGCATGCTCTCGCCAGTAGGGGGCAGACCTCTCATACCATCTTTTACTAAATCACTGCCACTTGCCCTCAGATCCTTTCTACCAGCTCTGCTCCGGTAGTTTTAGGAGGTAACAGGATAGCATGCGTGATTAAAGAACAAACTACTACAGCACTTGTCAAACCTCGTGTCCCATTGAGGGCCAAGATGGTGCAGGTTTTCACATCAACCAAGCACTACAGCAGCCTGATTTCATTAACGAGTTTCTCCACTTGAAATCAGCTGTAGTGGAGCTTGACCGACGTGAAAACCTTCCACCCTCTTGGCCCTCGATGGCACTCTGCTTGACACCACTTCTCTACAGCTTCCAGTCTTGAAGAACCTTTCAAACTAAAATCAGTTGAAGGTCAGTGAATTAGTGACTTTTAGCTCTGAGCCTCCTCTGCCCCCCCTCTCTCCCCCCCCCCCCCCCTGCAGACAGTCAAGACTGTTCACTCAACACAAGCAGACACGAGGGGACAGAGATGAGAGGAACATCTTTGAGTTTCCCCAAGGATAGAGTGGGCGACCCACATTTGACCAACGTTGGTCAACATCATGTATCGTGAGAGGACGATCATCTTGGTCTAAATGGTGTTTAAGCTGGCAGCAACCACTTTCAAACCAACCTTCAGACTAAACTATAATGGGATATTGGTTACATGCGAAATGAATCATCTGAAAAAATGTAATGATGTTACAACAGATATTTAACCCCCTTTTCTTCCAGTAATGTGCCTTGTGTGAATTCTACGTGCAGAAATTAGATGGAAAACATCCAAAGTCCGTTCAAGCAACGCTTGAATGATTTATAAGCTTTTTTTGAAGAGCTGTAAAGCGGATAGAGATGACTTCCAGGTAATAAGAAATTGTAATTGGTTTCCGTTTCCCCCAGGCTCGCGGGTGATGTATGCTCTCTCAGCTGAAGCTCGAGCTCAACTCCCCGGGGGCGCATGCGCGTTAATACCCACTGAAACAGTGTAAACTCACTTTGGTTTAATAAACCAAAACCAGAAACGTATTACACCAGTGCTTAATAATACTTCACTAAGTGTAAGTCACATTCACTTCAGTTTAGTCTAATATGTCTTTGGTTTCGTAATATATATAAATTACTGTTAAATTGGGTGATAACATGATCACGACTGCACGTTATTTGTTTTTAAAATGTCCATATGTGACGTCGAAGCTGAAAGAAGATTTTCTGGGATGGGAGGTGCGATAAATTCGAGGTCTGAAAGATGAGAGCAAAGTTTAAAAGGTGGCCTCACTTCACACAGGTAGAGGCTCATGTGCAAACCAAGAAGAAACATTCCACTAACACACCGTCTGTCCCGCGCGCCAAGCAGGGCGTAACAGAACCCAGCCACACTTCAGAAGAGCAGCTGGGAAGCTTCAAGTTTTCAAAAGTTTGTCCTCTTGCACTGAAAAAAAAGTTTTCCAAGGAAAGAGTTTGAGTATATATAGTGCAAGGCTGACTTTTGATGTGTTGGTGACCGTTCGCTTTTTAAAGTGGTGAAACACCACAGTGCAACAGCGTGGAAGGCATTTCTCATAGATGTCAACTCAGTTGGAAAAAAGCCCACAGGTGGAAAAAGACAAAAGAAATGCGCTAAAACACGAACTCGATGAGGAGATTGACGTGGAAGCTCTTGACGGAAGCCCGCTCGAGGAGTCTCGCGACAGCGGGGAACGTGGAGACAAGGCGGCGGCACGAGAGCAACCACCGGCGCAGAGGAAGATGACCCGGAGCCCTAAATGTGCCCGGTGCAGAAATCACGGTGTCGTGTCTTGTCTTAAAGGCCACAAGCGCTTCTGTCGCTGGCGGGACTGTCAGTGCGCGAGCTGTCTGCTCGTGGTAGAGAGGCAGCGCGTGATGGCTGCACAAGTGGCCCTGAGGAGGCAGCAGGCTGCTGAGGTGAGGTTCCACCAAAACATCTGTAAAACGCAGCCATTTAAATGTTTTATGTGTATGTATATATACACATAATTAGTATAATCAATTTTCTTAATGTGAAGTTTTATAAGTGTAGCAGACACTGCGCCAAAGAAATTGTGAAACTATTCACACTTGAAATAATCTTAAAGTTAGGTCATGTATTACATGTAAATGTGGATTAATATGCACTGTCCCTGAAATAAATAAATACAATAAACAAAAGTATTGATAAACGTGGCTAGTATATTTTTGGACACGCTAATTAATTGAATTTGTTAAAAATGTTCAAACGAAAACATTAACACAGCTTAGAGTTTGTTTAACCTAATAAACGAATCAACTTCTGAAGCGCATCATCACCAGATTCATTATGAGTGAAAATCCCGTCCATTAGTGGCGTCACACCTGGACACCAGCCTCAGACTGGCTGTGTGTCATGTACATCTGATGAAAAGTCATTTCCACAGGGGAAGAAAGGCTCGAGGGTCCGGAGGACGATGCACCAGCGCAGCGCGAGGACCCCGAGTATCTTAGCGAAGACGATCCTTGAGGGTAAGAGCTAATTAACCTGGGTTCTAATGAGCCCATCTGAGCTCCCGCTGGACCGCTCGGCTACATCCAAACAACCGCATGCGCAGTCAGTGGGGACCAGAACTGTTTGTATTTTATTTTGGGGGTTGTAATTAAAATTATGCAAATGTCCGCATGCAATTACAATTTGTGTTTACTGGAGTTGGGAGACAACCTTTAAATGTCACGTGTACAGCTCTCCTGTCTGAGAAATATCTCCATTACTTAAACACAATCAAAGCAGTATAACAGAGCCCAATCCTCATTTCTGAATTGAACAAACTCGCTAAATTCACATGTTCTCTCCTAACATGTAATGTTTATTTGATCCTATATAATATATTAATAACAGAAATAATAATAATCGGGCCAGATTGAAAGCCACCTATAGTAATACTAATCCGGCAGATTGACAGCCACCTATATGACGTGCCTATTCCGACCCCTCAGGGTTTAAGCCCCCTGTGGCAGAGGAAGCTGTGTGTCCCAGGAGAGCCCAGTACCCCTGTGTCAGCACCCGAATGAGGAAGAGACGGGCGTTTGCTGACAAGGAGCTGGAGAGCGTGATGCTGGAGAGAGAGCTGAGGCAGATGGACGACCTATCAGGCTTCAGCCTGCTTCACCCTGTCCTGCTGGGAATGCCCAGCCCTCACTGCTGTCCCCTGAAGGACCCCGGGGCGGCCCCGTACCTGCCTGTGTACAAATACAAACCAGGCCCAGTGCTGTATGAGGGTGCCCTCCTGCCCTGCCCAGAGGAGAGACTAAAGACCACCTCAACCCAGGACAGCTACGGGGCCTTTCTGGCTCAATCCAGGGCCCGGGGCCATGTGGAGGGGCCACAGGAGGGCTGGGGACCCTGTGAGGAGAGGGAGGCCAGCCCTGACTCCACCCTCATGCCTACACGACAGCCCCAGCAGAGGGAGGGCCACACAGCTGGCTCCAGGGGCCCAGACAGGGGAGAGAGGCTCCAGACAGACCCAGATGGGTGTCCTGGCCTGGGCACGACCAGGGGTTGGGTAGCAGAGAACCATGCTCAGCCCAGCTCTAGTAAGAGACAAGCTGGGAAGCCATTTCCTTTTTCTGTGGAGTCCCTGTTGAGAACTTGAGGATGGCTGGTATAGAAGAGCTCCTGATCTGCAGGGTACACTTCCAGAACAGCCAACACCTCACACTGGAACTAAACCCTCTGCTATGGTCGAACGTGAAATCCTGGGCCAACCTTTGTCACAAAACCAGTTATTTTTAACATCGATTTTTCACCTCTTTTTGTACAATTTGAACAACATTTAGTAACACATTAGGATTATTTTCTGTATTCTGTAATTTTGACAATGCTATTCTTTCAACATTTGTTAATATATGCTTTTGCTAACCTCAGACTGTGTTTTGTTACTGATCTTAAATCAAGTTTACAAAAACATGAGTTAATCTCCCCCGATCTAACCAGACTTCCAAATTCTAACTTTAAACACCAAAGTAAGACCCACATGACCCCTTCTGTTCTTCAGAGTTTAGTGTTTTAAAAGTGCTTCTCAAACGTATTAAATAATGCTGATGACATCGTGTAAACTGAGACCTTAAACTGGTGCTCAGTGCTTTTATGTGAGAAAACCTCTGGTCTAACTCAACTCTCTCTCTCTCTCTCTCTCTCTCTCTCTCTCTCTCATTCTCACAGTCTCTCGCAAGGATGGCATAATAATTCTTATTTTCTTTTAATTTCTGTAAAAGAAAACTAGGGAGAAACGAAATGGCCTGCAGGAACACACACACACACACACACACACAAAAGGCTGCTCGTTTCCTCAAGCATTAAAATGTATCCAGATTGACACATCTTTCAAAGCAAACACATTTGCCAGTATATTTTCTATCCACTTCAACAAAAAAAGAAACACAATATGCACTAACCTCACAATATGCACTAACCTGTATTAGCAATATGATACCAATATGATATTGCTTGGGATACCAAGCAATATTTCACGCATGTACAGAAATTTATGATTTCGCAGGCCTATTTTTCTAGGGGGGAAATATAGATCATTATGGGATGGAATATCAACCGTTACTCGTTCCTGTGTGGTAAGACACCGACGGTGTGTGTTACTCAATACACCCGATTCCCATCAGCCAGGTAGAAGCAAGATGGGTAATATAGAGAGATAGGACATTGTTGCCTAGGCAACGTTGTTCTTCACCGTACTTCAACCTTGACGCTCCGTGCGTATGTTTTGGACCCGTATCAGATTTATATCTTTCCCCGTTTCATTTTTTTTCTACTTCATCTTCTTCTTCTCCCCCTCCCTCTCCTCTCTTTCTGTTCTCGGTTATCTCGCCGATTTGAACGGCTGATAGTTTAGACAACTCTGGACGGGGTGGCGTCAACATGGTGTGATATAGCGCACAGATCCCTGCTTTGTGTGTCTCTATCTCGCGGCATCTCGGAATGCAGAGAGAGGCTGTCCTCGCGCGGCAGCACTAAAGGCCCGGGCTCGTACACCTAGATCTCGCGCAGCGCGAGCTTCCTTTATTGTATTTTCTATCCGCGTGGATTTCGCGTTATTAAAACCTGGTAATGAATTGAAATGACTATTCTCATCCTGCTGACAAAAGACGAACATCACTCACAATGGAAGATAATGACGTGTTTGAGGACTAATATAGAGGATTTAAATTAATAATAAATAAAAAAAAACGTTTGCCTGGCAGACTGCACGGGTCAATCCGTTCATCTGGTGAACATTTAGAGCATCTTTAGAGCGGCTGGCCACGGCTTCATAGATTGTGACCTCGCTCTAAATGCAAGCCGTGTCTCTTTTGTCGGTTGGATTGTGTGGGACAGACAGATTAGCCATATTGTTCTCTGCTCTTTGGAAAGGTCTGAACTAGAAAACAGGCCTGCTATCGCCTTGTTTATTAACAGTCTCCCTTTGTGGATTTGCTAGTGGAGCAAGTGGTGTGTGTGTGTGTGTGTGTGTGTGTGTGTGAGGCAGGGCTGGATGGGGTGCAGCCCTGCTGACAGAGCAGCTAAAGAGCTTAGCTGCCTCCTCCGTCCTGCAGCAGCCATACAAACCGAGTGGAACCTCTGCTTTTGTCTGCTCACCTCTGACATTTCTGCATTCGTCCGCCCACCTGATTTCCATCGCAGACATCATCGTGTCAGAGCCATCAGGGGGGGGGGGGGGGCTGCTGTTTTCGGTGCTTCACTCATCAAACATCATTCTCAACTGGGGAGAAGAACAAGTGTTATTATATCACACACACACGCGAACAAACACACACACACACACACACACACACTCTCTCCCTCTCTCTGCCCTTAACGTAAGGCCTGCCATGCAGACTAGTGTAATCTAGACATTAGTACTCCCTTTCCCCGGACAGCAATGTGAAGTGTCAACATTTAGTATCAACGTTCAGTATGTGTTAGTGGAGGTGGGGTGGGGGGGTGGGGTGGGGGGGGTGGGGAGGGGGTGAGGCGGGTGAGAGCTGAGGCTTTGATCCCACTGCCATCTGCTGTGGGCGCTTTCCACCACACTTGGCCCAGACTAGGACTCTGGTTTTGGGTTACAGCACTCCTGTTTACCCCCTCTCCCTGGTCCTCTCCTACACCCACCCGGCGAGCCGGCCAGCCAGCCAGGGGCAGTGTGATGGGTTGGGGAAGACTGACTGGCTGGCTGGTGGCACCTGGGAGGGGGAGAACCTCTCCTGATGATCCCAGCTAAAACAACCTTCTGTGAAGGGAACATTCAGTCTGTATTCTCTGTCCTGTCTGAGACAGACTGGAGTGACGTCACACTCGACAGCGCCGCCAGAGATCATTTTTTTTGGGCGGGGGAGGTCTAAGAAATCCCAAGGGGAGTCAGGTGGCTGAGTGGTTAGCAATCAGAAGTTTGTGAGTTCGATTCCTGGCAAAAGGCCACTTGACTTTGTGTCATTGGGCAAGGCACTTCACCCTACTTGCCTACAGGGGGGAATGTCCCTGTACTTGCTGTAAGTATCTCTGGATAAGAGCATCTGCTAAGTGATTCAATGTACGTAAATGTAACCCGAACTTAAGAAGTGAAGAGTAAAGGCCAGCTTGTGGTACATGCACAGGGTCACAGTGGAGGAGAACAATTTCACAGCTTTCAAAACATCTTTGAAACAGACCGTGTAGAGTTCTCTCTCTCTCTGCTGCCCACATCCCCCATGACTGGGGTTTTTCCATTCCAGTAGGTCCAAGTGTGTGTGTGTGTGTGTGGTGTGTGTGTGACTTCCCTGGGTGCCAGTTCCTGGGCCAAGCTAACAGCGTCTGATGCCCACAGTTGCAGCTGTACTAAGATCCTGTTACCTTCTTATGTTAACAGCTGCTTGACCACAAGAGAACTACCTCTGCAATATTAGAAACCACTAGAACCACAGCTATCCCTCCCTCTCCCCCTCCCTCTCCCCCTCCCTCTCCCCCTCCCTCTCCCCCTCCCTCTCCCCCTCCCCCTCCCTCTGCCTCTACTTCCATTTGAAGAAAAGTGCTGAGTTATCATTCAGCAGTGTTGATGTTGATGATGTTGGTGATGATACGTGTTTCTTCATTCTTAGGGAACCCCTAATCCTCTCTGGGTCTCATTTAACCTTCACAGTGCACACCCTACCCACCCCTCTCTCCACAACCCCCTTCACCCTCTGTCTCCCCCACCTGCCTCCCCCCCACCTCCCCAACCTCGCCCCTGTGCCAAAGGACAACACATGCCAGTCAAGTTAGGGGAACTTTGTAGGCAGAAAGAGTGGTAGCCATATTGTAGATGGAAATAGCCCTTCACATCATGTGACCCTTCAGTCCAGTATTTACCCCGCCCAGTTCTGATTCTGCCCCAGAGAAACCCACACAGTCCAGCCCCCCCCCCCCCCCCCCCATATTCCCACTTCTGGAAAGTCGATCGTCCGCATTGTTATTGGGGTCTGCGAGCAAAAAAGTTCTACGCTAAGGCTGTTGTCACCTTCTTAGAGTGATTGATTATCCCGGAGAGCCTGCTCGTAAAGGTGAACATGAGGTTATTGACATATAAAACTCAAAACGTTTCGATTTAAGATTCCCAGACCTACAATGAATAACAGCTTGCAGGACAGAAGGAATGGCTGGGAGTGGACAGAGAGCTAGGCCGGGCTACTAAGGCTAGCTACCTATGAAGCCACTGCTGGTGTTGACCTGCCAAGATCAGCAACATGTTTCAAATCCGTTCAATCTTCCTTAATAAACACTGCCTTTCCTCCTCCGCACTGAAGAATAACTGTTACGAGGGGGGGGGGGGGAGGGAGGAGGGGGAGAGAGGGAGGGAGGGGGAGA
Source organism: Neosalanx taihuensis (assembly GCA_030340665.1). Taxonomy (NCBI): domain Eukaryota; kingdom Metazoa; phylum Chordata; class Actinopteri; order Osmeriformes; family Salangidae; genus Neosalanx; species Neosalanx taihuensis. Next base: position 3,679,790 of record CM059308.1, read on the forward strand.
GAGAGAGGGAGAGAGGGGAGGGAGAGAGAGTGAGGGGGAGGGAGAGAGAGAAGAAGGGAGAGAGAGAGAGGGAGGGGGAGAGAGAGAGGGGGAGGGAGGAGAGAGAGGGGGAGGGAGAGAGGGGAAGGGAGAGAGAGAAGGAAGGGGAGAGGGGAGGGAGAGAGAGAGAAAGGAGGAGAGAGAGCGATGGATAAAAGGACAGGGAGATGCAGGGAGGGAGGGATGAAGGGAGGAGAAGAAAAACGAGAGGGAGAGTGAGAGCCAAACAGAGGATGGAACCAAGAAACAATAGACTCAAATTACCGTGACGATACACACGGTACCAATAAAATGCTGAGATTACAAGTCTCGAGTTTATCCCCAGCATGTGTTATGGCCAATCACAGGGATCAGAGGAGAGAGGGAGGAAAGAGGAGAGGGGTCGTCTATTTCAGGGTGCAGGTTCACACCTCTGGTCCTGCCTGTCTGTCTGACTCACCTGTCTGTCATCTCACTGTCTGTCATCTCACTGTCTCTCATCTCACTGTCTCTCATCTCACTGTCTCTCATCTCACTGTCTCTCATCTCACTGTCTGTCATCTCACTGTCTGTCATCTCACTGTCTCTCATCTCACTGTCTCATCTCACTGTCTCTCATCTCACTCTCTCATCTCACTGTCTCTCATCTCACTGTCTCATCTCACCTGTCTCATCTCACTCTCTCTCATCTCACTGTCTCTCATCTCACTGTCTCTCATCTCACTGTCTCTCATCTCACTCTCTCTCATCTCACTGTCTCTCATCTCACTGTCTCATCTCACTGTCTCTCATCTCACTGTCTCTCATCTCACTGTCTCTCATCTCACTGTCTCTCATCTTTTGAACACGCAGCCTCCATGACGACACTAGAATCTTCTGTGCATCAGATACAAACTTGGGATCCCCCCCCCCCCCAACTCTCCAACTGACTGCCTACATCTAATTCTTATGACTCAATAAATCACCCACCCTGATGTCTGATTACTCGAAACTGCATAAACAGGCTGCTGACATGATTAATGAAAGTGTTAACCCAGGTACAATCTAAGGCACATGATTGCTCCGTAAATCGGCTTGTTTTACGATGATGCTTAATTCACTTCCATGGGAATAGGGATGTTACAACACTATGGTGACTGTAAGAAATTATATAATGACGTAATGTCAAATACAAGAGCATTTGGGATGATTTAGATTAACGTTATTAACCAACGATTAGAACGATAAACATTCAACAGTACTTATACACACACACACACACACACACACACACACACAC
>CM059308.1:3693586-3698586 GCA_030340665.1 Neosalanx taihuensis
TGTGGTGAAGAGGAACATCTTATCAAACCTTTAAATATACTAAATATAAGATGCCCTTAAGATACTTTAATTGATGTGCTACAGTATTCCAAAAATGCAACTGACACTCAAACCTAAAATGTGGCTTCTGTCCACCAGATCGCAACCGACCGCAGCGATCGACGGCTGAACTTTTCACGTCAGAACACAGAAATCACCAAGTACATGGACGCAGCGTGGCGTCTGAAGGAGCAGACCCAGAATCTGAGCTAGACGCTGCCTGTCAGCTGGTCACCATGAAGGGACATCAGAAAATACAAGAATCAATGTTCTGAAACATTCAGGCTTGATTCGGAAACACTGTTTATCGAAGGAGAGTGAAAATCTTTGACACCAGGTGTATAGTATATTCATGTGTTAAAAAAGTATGTTTACTCAGATCTATACAACACTAGCTCATTGAATATTAATCCTTTTGATAAGAGGAGAGGGAAGAAATTACTGGAATTCAATATTCCAAAATGTCAAACCACATAAGGTCGAGAATCGGGTTAAGGAGAGCTGATTGCAAAATGTTTAATTCATAAGAAATCTCTAACCCACAATCGAAGTTAGCATTAAACTATAGGCATTACAATACTATGGAGAAGGTGTGAGAATCCTCTGCCATTTCCAAAAAACAAACAATAAAATCGAACTAAAACATAATTCTCTCTTGCTTGTTCAATTCCATGTTTGCTAGTAAAACAGCGGGAGAAAAACTGTCCAGATGAACGATGACCTTGTGGTGGAACGGATCTTTCCTCTTCTGACACACAACAAAAAAATGAATATTACAAAATCCACATAGAGCAGCTTGCACAGAAGGCTCTCTGGTGAACTCCCCCCCACCCCCACCCCGCCACCCCTCCAACAGTCAAAAGACAAACCCTAGTCCACGGTCACACACGCTCCTGAGAGAGACGCATGCTTGTGTGAAGCCTCCAGTGAGCTTCCGTCAAGTTAGGTCCAGGTTTGGATGAAGCTCTGTGGCATCTCCAAAGCTAACCTGAGCACACACCAAGCGCCCACACCTGACTGCACTTCAGGAGGAAACTTCTAGAATCCATCTTCTACGATTTTGCCTTGCCCCTCATCTTCTTGCGCACGTTCTTTCCAGGTCGTTTCTAAGGATCAAAGAAGAAACACGTCAACAAAACAACAACAACACTGTTTTCTATTCTGGTTTTGCAGAGCATATTTTAAACTGAGCACAAACCACTGGTAAGGTAACTAAAACAAGATAACCTTTACTGTAGCGGGGAAATAAACACTTTGTAACAGTACGGTACAGTACAGCACTCAATAAAAAAACAAGATATAAGAAAGACACATGTTCAAACTTAACAGGAGACGGTTAACTGGTTGACTTACATTGGCTTTCTGTTTGCCTCCTTTAGCTCCTGGCCTCCCTCCTTTCCCGTGGGCCGACTTGGCGCTGAAGTGGGACACGTCGTTGTAACTCTCCTTGGTGTTCCATTTGGTTCCGCTCTTCTTTCCTCCATAGCCAAACTTCTGGTCCCTGTGCTTTCTCTTGGAGTTGGGGCTGTCGAGAGAGAGGTCGAGTTTTAGACCAGTTCTGATCGAAATGATGTCTGTGTGTGTGTGTGCGCGAGACAAAAGCTCATCGTGTGTTTGCACTACTGTGTACACACTTCTCATCCATATGTATATATTCATATGTATATATTCTATATTTTATATATACATGTCATTTTATACTTCAGATTGTTTTAGTTTTTTTATTGTACTTTCCTGCTTTCCATATATGTTTATTATATGATGAGATTTACATGTGAAATTGACATGGCGAATAAACAGATTCTGATTGGCTCGTACCCTTTTTTGTTGACTGGGTTTTTCGCCGTAGATCCTTTGGCGTTCCCAGCTCCTTTAGACTCCTTCTGATCTCCTTCCAGGAAGTCCAGTTTGTCTGACATTCCTATGAGGGAAAAGAGAAGAAGAAGACTGAATGAGCGATTCCAAGGACAAGACATTCACTCACAAGGACTCCGCCAGAGGGGTCAAAGGTCGTTGGAATGTTCGAACCCACCTTTCTGATATTTCTTCACGGACGTCATCATGGCCTTCTTCTCCTTCTGCCTCCTCTGAATGACCTCCACTTGCACCTGGAAGGAAAAACGGCTAACGTGACCAAGGAGTCCAGGTATAGAGAAAGGTATGGAACTGGTACAGAGCTATGACAAAAAGCTGAGCATGTCTCGTGAAGAATGGACCAACCTTCTTGCCGTACTTCCTCTGTTCTCTCAGCTTCTTGGCCAGCTCGGATTTCTCCAAAATGGCCTGTTTACTAATCAGCTTCTTCCTGATCTGCAGAGAGAAACAAAACAAAACGCTAATCTCATAAAAAGTCCTTTCACTATATTAACACATTGGTGGGTCATATCAGTCCCCAAAGAGAGCACATGGGTTGGGTGTGTTTTTGCCAAGTTATCTCATCTATTCAGACAGAGTGTGAACGACCTTCTGCATGTGCTGATCCGTCTTGGCCATCTCTGCAAAGTAATCATCTGGTCTTTTGGTGAATATTTTCAGTTTCTTCAGACGTGGCAGCGCTTCGAGAACAGATGCTTGAGCTTGTCGATAGCTGAAGGACGAAGGGATTAGTGACACGATACACCGACACCAACACGTACCTGAAAACATCACGCTATATTTACATGTATTCATTTAGCTTGAATCCAAACCGACTTCTAAGAGCGAGCGTTACCAAAATAGCAGAGGTCACTTATCATAAGAACATGATATGTTCTTGATAACCAAACATGATCCAAACATTGCAGGTAGTCAGATTATGAAACATACATTGTGAGAAACCAAGTGCCAAAGGGAAGAACCACAAGAGCATTCGGTTACAAGTCACAATTCAAAATGAACCTCAAAAGTGCAAGAGTGTACCTGAAGAACAGCATACAGTAAACACCTGTGGAAAAGTATATTCCCTGTTGACACTCACAAAAACATCTCTCTTTGGAAGTCATCATCTGGGTTGATCTGTCCGCTGGTCTCGTTGTTTAACTTGCCCTCTGCCTTGGCTATGATGTCATCTGCAGGCAGGTTGACCAGGTCTAACCTCTCCACCCAGGGAAGGTCCCTCCTGAAGTCTGCCAGGGCCATCTTCAAAGCCTCCTGAGCAAACAACAATAAAGTGTTTAGAAACGTCGAGGCGGTCAGTGAAAAGCTAAAGCGTCATGCTTGATATCCTTGACACAGAGTTTAAGTGACACAGTGATCAAACAAGCATCATCAAGAGATAACCAACCTGATTATTGGCTAATTTCTTGGGTTCGTCAACACTGATGTTCATCCCAGGTTTAAGGATGCCTTTCGCGAACGCTTCTTGAAGCTATAAAAACAGTAAAACACAGTATAACTGAGGTTATTGTACTTCTGACACAGTTTCTCTGTCCTCATGTATTTCTGTATAACACAGTATAACTCTGATCTTATTGTCGTTCTGAAACAGTTCATCTGACCTCATGTATCTCTGTATAACACTGTATAACTCTGATCTTATTGTCCTCATGTATCTCTGTCTAACCTGCAGTAATACAGCAGTGTGTGTTGTCTTACCGCTCCATCAGACATTTCACTGTTCTCATCTTCAGATTCTTCACCTAACTGCAGATCCTCGTCAGAAACATCCATGTTATCAGCCAGGATAACCATCAGAAACTAAACACTGAGGTTATGATCTTAATAAAGGACAGTATCAGGTTAGATGTGTGATTTGTGATCTCTCACGTGGACTGATCGCCGTTCACGTGTGGAGGAAGTGATCCTTGTAAACGGTCCGTCTAACAATAATGTCCGTCTAATGCAAGTGCACAGTTTCTAGGTTCCTAGCGCATGTTTGGCCCCTGGTTTTGCATATTTCACACACAAACACACAAACAATTTGCAGCAGCTAAGATAAATACAACATAAGCATTATTTATCATCCACAATATTATAAAACTATTTTCCTTGCACTCTTTCAGCTATTCCATGTGGAATTTGGAAAGCAGACACAAAATACAGGTTTCCCATAGTGATAGAATGTCAAGAGTTCTTTTATCCTGTTAGTTTTTAAATGATCCGTTAGGAAAAAAAACTGTGTTAAAGGACAAAAAAATGAGAAAAAATAATCAATTAATTTCAATTAATTAGCTACGTTAATTTTGTTGTAAGTTTTTAATTGTAAATCAAGGTAAGTAACATCAACAGTAAAGATTCATTATACACGTATAACGATCTAGGTTAAGCAGAAAATTCAGACCAAAATCAAGCAGAATGTGTTTTCTAAATAGTTTTACTTTCTAATACAGAGTATGGTTATATTATAAACGAATTATTTCATCTTGAGTTGAGTTCCACATCTTAAAAGATGAAAGTTTTTCATGCTTTATTCTAATATAAATAATATATATATGTACATAATTCTTCACTGGGACTTTTGCAGGGAATGTCTGTGGTTGCTCATCATATGTTTGGACTGCGGCCAGGAGGGTTTAATAACCTGTGCTGCTCTGATGACCACACTGTCATCTTCCCGTCTGGAAACTATGTGGTGCGCTACAATATCGATCAGAAATGCCAGAGGTTCATTCCAGGTAGGACATATCCACAATCTATCAATAATCTTTGTCATATCTCTTTGCAGTATATTTATTTAATATACATAAATGTTATTAGAATCAGAATCAGTCTTAAACGCCATGCAAGATACACAAACACCAGTTAATTAGGTAAATTCAATTAAGGCATCTCTTGAGATCCGTGTATTTTCCCTGTCAGGTCTCGAGAGGAGTCAGGGCGTGCACGCGATGACCATCAGCGCCAGCCGCCGTTACCTCGCGCTGTCAGAGTCCGCCGAGCGCGCCACCATCACCGTGCACGACCTGCAGCACGAGCAGAACCGCAAAAGGAAGGTGCTGACGGGAGGGGAGGCCCCTGTGCGCCAGTTCGTCTCCATAGCCTTC